>MU226861.1:439623-462029 GCA_018584345.1 Thuja plicata
TTTAATTCATTTAGAAATATAGGAATTAATTATTAAAACAATAAAATTGCTTTTTAATAATTAGAGGACTATAGCCATTTTAATTAAATTAAATAGGCTAGGGGAATGGGTTGATTGCAAGTGATTACTTGATATAGGGGTTTATTTAATTCCTTTATAATTAAATACTATAGCCATGTTTGATTTTGATTTGATCTGATTGGTCGAAATTGATTTGAATTGTATGGCTATAATAGATAATATAAATCAATGATAAAAATCACCTAGGACATTAAATTGATCAAAAGAATTATGCCAAGCAGTAACAGGGTCGTTTGGACATAAATCGAGGGTATGATCACACTTAGAGCAAATAGGGTCCATAGTTGCGACAGACCGAAATTAGGTGGTTACAACTACAGATGAGTTATGCCACCCTTTTTCATTGCTACCAAAGGGGGAAGGAATCTATGTGAAAATTCCCACTATTTTGGGGAGATTTGTGTTGAGGATATTGAGAAGATTGTATTGAGAGAAATTACTTTTGGGTTGATGCATATGGATTTTCCCATATGTTTCCATCAATGCTAAAGGGGGATATTTTTGGATGATATCAGTTTTGGTTACTGATAATGCTTCTGATATTCATTTTTTATGACTGATGTCAACATATATTTCTGTGAAGTAGACACACTGGCTACTTGACTGGAAGGAGTGTACGAACACTGTACGGATGATTCAGAATTATCAAATTTTTATTTATGCAGAAGGATGTGTGTTGACCTTATTCCTAAGGTCGCTTGGCTTTATGTTTCATACTGTGGATGTTACAGTTGATTTGGTGAAGACTGGTTTTCTGGACTATAACTGTGATTCTGGATAGAATAGGTCTCTGTGTTTCGGGTATATCTTTCTAGAGAAGATATTTTAGAACATGCGAGCTTACTAGTGGAAAGCCGACATATGGTAGAGTAATGGGTTGAGTTCGATTTTTTTTTGGATACTGGTCATGTCATCTATGGTGTGTACTCTGGAGAAGATCTATTTCGTGGCCGACTTCAAACATGTAGCATGTGAAATTCATTGTGAGCATGAATTGCAGATTTGGAAGTATATGTGATGGATTTTAAATAATGTATACTTGTTATAGATACCGTGTGTATCTTAGCAAGGGGTTATATAATTATTTGTATGATGGAAAGCCTTAATTGGCTGACCTAGTTAATTATGTATTAGGAAAGCTTAACTGGACGACCTAATGAATTATTGTAAGAGGGTATATATGAATGATATTTTCTTGTGGAGAAGATGTGGTAGAGAATAAAGGATAGAGATGTGTGGAAGCTGCGAAGTTTGTTACAGAGTAGAGTTGATACTTCATTGGAACTGACCAAGCAAAGATAGTTGCTATCAGACGGTTCACTGGATTGTGTATTTTCTTTATACACTTGATTCAGATTGTAAATCCTTGATGGTGGCTTTAACCTTCTTTGGGAAGTGTGCCTTAGCAGTGAGCCTACTAATTTTCTTTGACTCCTAACAGGGTTTGTCTCCTAACAGGGACTGTGTACTGTAATGTTGTAAACAAGCTCCTAACAGGGCTATTATCTTTTAACAAAGATACTATACTCTCAGTACATTATTTGTGGGTGTTAATTCCCATCGGGGTTTTACCTTTAACATGGTTTCCTCAAAAACAAATATTATGTTATTTTATTGGCATTTATTGTGTTATCATTCACATTTGCAGGTTTGGTTTATATAGTTTAAAATTTAATAATCTATATCACAAATGATTCACCTCCCCTCTTAGTTGTCTTGTGGACTATTATTCCTAACAATTCTTTCACTTTATTTTGTAATGTCTTCTCCTTATTTCATTTTCATCTAATCAAACTTACCTCTAAGACTCTCTACTTTGGCTTTCTTTACATTGTCATCTCCTCCATGGATATCATGCAGTTTCTTCCACATATCATAGGCAGTAGGGCAGTCCTTAACTTCATCAAATTCTGAATAGGTGAGTGAAGAAGCTATATCAATCATCATTATGTTATGATTCTTCATGTACACCATTTGATCCATAGACATAGGTCTAGGTGGTTCCACATACTTTTTGTCCAAGAATTGCAAACCAGTATCTCCAATAGTAGATAGATGTAGCCTCATAAACTCTTGCCATGCAGCAAAGTTATCTTTGTTAAGCTTGGGGATCTCCCTTCTGTAAGACATCTTTGATCTTAACTTAGGCCTTGAAACCTTCCCTGAAAGCACCAAAAGCTCTAATACCAATTTTTGAAAATGAGTTGAGTAACTAAGAGGGGAGGGGTGAATCAGTTACCAAAAAAACAAATCCAAGTCCCTTAGATGTTTTAATCAAACTTACCATTATTACTTAGTTAACAAAGATATTCTATTGTTACTCAGTTAACAAAGTAATCTTAAGCTATTAAATGTAATTATCCTTTAGTGATTAAGTGCAGAAACATAAAGCATGAAGAAAACAACATGTACATAGATGACACCAAGATTTACCATGGAAACCCAATTTGGGAAAACCACCAATTACAACTAGTTACTACTTTTCACTCTTCTGAAGTGAGCCCTGTTAGGAGTAAACCTTGTTAAAGGTTACAAAAACACACTATAAGGTGTGACCCTATTAGAGGATTTAATCACCCTGTAAGGAGTGGCCTTGTTAGATGTTTTCAAACACTTCAATGTAGAAATGCCACCTTGAGAGAGGATTTATGAAAGAGTGTTAAGTCTAATCTGTAAAGAGATTTGGATATTTGGTACAATTGTTAGAGACTAACAATGAATTGATCTGATTAAATAAGCAACTATCTTTGCAGATTTAGATCTATGTTTTGTCTTTAACTGGATTCCTAGTGATCAAATATTCTTATGCAGCTCAGTCTGGATATCCTATCCTTAATTATAATTCCCTCTTATTTCACCTTCACTCTTCATATCAAAACTCACACATTAAATCCAAACTTGACCTTGTATATATATGATAACCCTTGTCAAGTCGACTTGAATAACCTTCCAAACAAACAATAAAGCTCAAATCTGTTGGCTGCAATCAACCAATTAAACATAAAGTGTAAACTTCTATTAGTCAGCTGACACTAAATGCATAACTCAGTTAACACTGTAATCCTTCAATGCCCGACCTTAGATTATTGCCCAAGTGAACTCGGTTAGTACTGAGAATCACTTGGCTGATATTGGAGTCTTCTTCAATTCCTGAGAGAGCTCGACATACACTGATTGTGCTTAGTTAGGATTAGACATTTGTGTATACATCAATGACAATACACAATTATAGAAATAAGAAGAGTTTTTGTAAAGGAGCTACAAGTACAATATAACAATAGTGTGACCAACAAATTTTTCAACCAACTAGCAAAACTTCAACAAATAGGATGTGTAAAATATTACATTCAATTATTTCATAATATATCTATGAGAGTGGATACAATTATAGAGGAGAACATGAATAATTTGTTGGGGGTGTCAAATACCACATTCAACATGAGGTGTGCATGTTTAGTCCTACGTCTACAATTGAGTATTTTGGCTTAGCACATTGGGTAGAGGACAAATATTTAAGTACTAGAAAGAAAGGGCCTAGTAGGATAAGAGAAATGGGATTATCAACACCTTCTCATCCTCAAACCATTAGATTAAAACCACAAAAAAATTGAGGAGAAGAGAAAAAATATTTTATGTTTTAATTATGATAGCACGTAAATAGAGTCAAGGACATAAATGCAATGAAAGGAAGTTTTTCTATATTGAAGGTTTCAGTGTTGAAGAAGAGGAATAATCATTATTAAAAAGTGACAAATAATTAGATGATTCCTAACCAATCATTTCTTGGCATGCACTTGTTGGTTTTACCACCCCCACAAACACTCAAACTAGTGATTTTCTTGAAAAATGAGAAAGTAACAGTTTTGATAGACTTGGGTAGTACTCATAACTTCATCAACAAAAAGTTGGCTACATGTCTAAATTATTTTATATACCCATCTTCAGAGTTTCAAGTTTTGATTGTAGATGGTGGTATTGTTAGTTGTAATGGAAAATCTTATAGAATTAAGTTATCCATAAGAGAATATGATCTTGATTGTCCAATGTATGTTATCTCCATGGGAGCAATAGATATTATTTTGGGAGTACAATGGCTTAATACCTTGAGAACAATTGAGATAATATTTAGAGAACTAGTAGTGATATTTAAATTAGAAGGAAAGGTAGTAGAGTTGATGCATACAAAAACCCCACAAATGGAAAGGCCTCATCAAATGCAAAAGTTGCTAAAGAAAAGAGCAGATTGATTTATGGCCCAATTATGTTTATTGAAAGATTATCAATCAAATGGCCATATTAATCCAAACTTTTAAAAAAATTATTGATCATCACTCCATATTTTTTGGGAGATTCCTAAAGACTTCACTCCATGTTTAGTCCTACCTCTACAATTGAGTCTTTTGGCTTAGCACATTGGGTAGAGGACAAATATTTAAGTACTAGAAAGAAAGGGCTTAGTAGGATAAGAAAAATGGGATTATCAACACCTTCTCATCCTCAACCCATTAGATTAAAACCACAAAAAAATTGAGGAGAAGAGAAAAAATATTTTATGTTTTAACTATGATAGCGCGCAAATAGAGTCAAGGACATAAATGCAATGAAAGGAATTTTTTCTATATTGAAGGTTTCGGTGTTGAAGAAGAGGATCAATCATTATTAAAAAGTGACAAATAATTAGATGATTCCTAACGAATAATTTCTTGGCATGCACTTGTTGGTTTTACAACCCCCACAAACACTCAAACTAGCGATTTTCTTGAAAAATGAGAAAGTAACAGTTTTGATAGACTTAGGTAGTACTCATAACTTCATCAACAAAAAGTTGGCTACATGTCTAAATTATTTTATATACCCATCTCCAGAGTTTCAAGTTTTGATTGCAAATGGTGGTATTGTTAGTTGTAATGGAAAATTTTATAGAATTAAGTTATCCATAAGAGACTATGATCTTGATTGTCCAATGTATGTTATCTCCATGGGAGCAGTAGATATTATTATGGGAGTACAATGGCTTAATACCTTGAGAACAATTGAGATAATCTTTAGAGAGCTAGTAGTGATATTTAAATTAGAAGGAATGGTAGTAGAGTTGATGCATACAAAAGCCCCACAAATGGCAAGGCCTCATCAAATGCAAAAGTTGCTAAAGAAAAGAGTGGATGGATTTATGGCCCAATTATGTTTATTGAAAGCTTATCAATCAAACGTCCATATTAATCCAAACTTTTAAAAAAATTATTGATCATCACTCCATATTTTTTGGGAGATTCCTAAAGACTTCACCCTAAAAGGGATCATGATCATGCTATGCAACTAATTTCTAGAATCCAACCCCCACACATTAGGCCTTATAGGTACCCATATATACAAAAGAGTGTAATTTTAAAGATTGTTCAAGAGATGTTAGAAGCATTAATTATACAACATAGCTAAAGTGCATACTCCTTAGTTTTTGTAATGGTGCATAAAAAGGATGATACAAGGTGTATGTGCCCAAACTATAGAGTATGCCCAAACTATAGAGTGCTCGACTTGTGCACTATCAAAGATAAGTTTCATTTTCTAGTTGTTGATGATTAATTACATAAATTGAATGGAGATAAGTTTTTTACAAAGGTAGATCTTAGAAAAAGCTACCACCAAAATTGATTTAAAGAAGAAGATATTCCCAAGACACCATTTAGCACTCATGAGGGTCATTATGATCTTTTTGTGATGCCTTTTGGCCTAACTAATGCACCATATACATTTCAAATTTTGATGAAATTTATCTTCAATAAATTTTTGAGAAAGTTTGTATTAGTATGATAATATATTAACTTATAGCACAACTTGGGAGGAACATTTACATCATGTTGATATGGCCCTCTAATTGTGATTTTTCTCTCAAGGAGGTGGAGTACTTGGGACACAGTTTCACATGAAGGAGTAAATGTGGACCCTAACAAATTAGGGCTATTATAGATTGGAATTTACCCAAAATCATTTAGAAATAAAGGGTTTTTTGGTGCTACTAGACACTATAGAAGATTTGTAAAGAACTATGCTCATATAGTAGCACCACTCACAACTATATTAAAGAAATATATTTCAATGGAATGAGTTAACTAATGCAACATTTGACAGATTGAAGCCTGGGTCATATGAACTACTCCAGACTTCACCAAGGACTATATTGTGGAATTTGATGCTTTAGATAATGGTATTGGAGAAGTTCTTATGCAAGAGGGTCAGCCCATTTCTTTTGAAAGTTATAAATTAAAGGGTAAGAATCAAATCAAGCCTAATTATAAAAGGAGACGATAGTTATTCTTCATGCAATAAAAAAAATAGAGACTATATCTGATGGTAAGACACTTCAAAGTTAAGACAAATCATGATAGCCTTAAATATTTTTTGGAACAAATATTATCTTTTGAGGAGCAATAAACATGGATGAATAAGATGTTTGGGTATGACTTTGAGATCATATGCAAGAAAGAAAAGGAAAATATTGTGGTAGGTGCATTATCCAGGAAAGATGAAAATGATGAAGCTTTATTACATGTCATTTTAATATTACAAGAAAATTGGTTAGAAGAAGCTAAATACGGGTGGAAAAAGTATGTTGCTACTAGCAATCTCAATCTATTGTTTCAGAGTGATGTGAGTAGTTCATATTAGTTTTGTTGGAAGGGAGATGTATTTTTGTATAACGAGTTATTATACTTATGCAAGAACTCCACTCTCTAACAAAATATTATCATAAAAATTTATGAGTCTCCAAGACGTGGTGATTCAATATTTTTGAATACATATCATTAAGTCAAGAAAGACTTCTTTTGGAAAGGACTAAAAGGGGATGTTCAAGATTTTTTAGTTGAATTTTTGGTTTTTCAAAGAAATAAAGGGGAGAAAGTTAAGATACAGGGTCTCTTACAGAGCTTAACAATTCCTAGCTAGTGTTGCAAAGAGGTCTCTGTGGATTTCATTGGGGGTCTCCCAAGATCTAAAGGTAAAGATTTTATAATGACAACCGTGTATCATAGGTCACTAAATATGCCCATTTTATCACACTTCCACATCCTTTTATAGAAAGTACAGTGTCAAAGGAACTTTTAGAGCATATTCAAAAGCTACTTGGTACACGTAAGGTTATTGTTAGTGACTGTGGTCCTATGTTTATGAGTAAATTTTGGAAGAATTAATTCTGATGTTTGGGGACTCAATTAGCTCATAGTTATCCATATCATCCTCAATCCAATGGAAAAATTAAGGTTGTTAATAAATGTTTGGAAGGATATCTATGTTGTTTCACCTCGGATAAGAAATCAGAAATGGGTAGCTTGGCTACCTCTAATAGAATGGTGGTATGACACTTCCTTCCATAGCTCATAAAAAAAGTTTCCTTTTATGGCCCTATATGGATATCATCCTCCTTATATCACATAACCATTATGGGTTTTACCAAAAGTTAAAGTTGTGGATACCACTTGCTTGATCAATAACAAGTACTTTTGGGACTCAAGGAGAATCTAGCCATGACACAAATTTGAATGAAACAATAAGTAGAGTATCATTGTAGTGAAATAAGCTTTGAAGTACGAGATTGGGAATTCTTGAGATTGAAGCCTTATAATCAAATATCATCAAAGAAAAAAACAAATAATAATAAATTATCACCAAAATATTATGGTTCATACCATATCATAAAATAGATAAGTAGTGTTGCATACAAGCTGAAATTTATGGACCAATAACAAACATACATCTAGTTTTTCATGTTTCGTATTTGAATAAACTAATAGGAAATAACATACCTACATAGCTAATACTAACAAAGCTTGATGGAGAAGGAAGGATCATATTAGAACCATAATTCATACTCCAAACACATACGAATAAGTTGAGGTCTATAAAACTATAAGAATAATCTCACTCAATGGAAAAATCTACCAGTTCAAGATGCCACATGGGAAGGTGAAGATTTTATTCAAAAGAATCCTCACAATAGTTATCATTGAGGATAATGCTTCTATAAAGAAAGGGGGCATGATATGCCCTTAATCATAGAGTATACATATGGTGGTGAATAGTCAATGTATGGCTTCCTTAAGTCCTAATAAATTCATTATATTATTATTACCTTTTAATTTAGTTAGTTGGGTCAGACTTCCACTTATATATTCATATCTAAGTCTTCCATAATGATAATTTAGTCATAAAGGGTATATATAGGAGGTAGTGTGCCTCATTTTAACATACTGAGTATTGAATTATTATTGGTGGATAAGGAGGTTTCCCCCTCAAAGCCACAAATTATTATCAAGTAATTAAAGTATATTTCATATTATATCTTCAATTGTGCAAGTTATTTCATTACAAGTTGTCTTTAATGGTCACTTAGGTTTAGGTTTATGATTAGGGTTAGGTCTCACTTTGGTTTGATGTTTAATTTGGTTTAGGGTTAGACTTAGGTTTAGGTTTAAATTTGGTTTAATGTTCAATTAGGTTTAGGATAATCATTCAATTTGGTTTTGTTGTATTGTTAGGGTTCAAATTGATATAAGGTTTAGATTAGAGTAAAATTTAGTTTTTGGTTAGGGTTCACTTTGGTTTAGTGTTCAATCAGGTTTGGGGTTAGCATTTAATTAGGTTTTAGATTAGGGTTATTATTCATTTTTTAGGGTTACGGGTCAATTTGGTTTACTGTTAAGGTTATAATTCAATTTGGTGTAGGGCTTGGTTTCAATTTGGCTTAGTGTAAGGGTTAATGCTTAGTTTGGTGTAGGATTAGAGTTCAATTTGGTTTTGGGTTAGGGTTAGGGTCCAATTTTGTTAGTGTTATCATTAGGATTAGATATAGAGCTAAGTTAGAGTTGAGATTAAAACAATAACCCTTATGTAATAAGGGTTAGCATTCAAGTGAGTTTCATTCAATTAGGTTTAGGGTTAGTGTTCAATTTGGTTTAGTATTCAATTAGATTTAGTGTTAGGTTTTAATTATGATTAGTGCTAAATTAGTGTTATGTTCAAGGATATAGATTAATTAGCCTTATTGTGTTCCTTTGAAGATGTTTTAATTTTTGTATGTAACTTTTAGTGGTAGTATTTTTTTAAAGTAACTTCATTCATTTGGTTTTACTTTGAAAATGTTAGAGGTTGCTTGTGACTAGTTATTAAAAATCTTATTTAACAAATTATACATGATAATATTAAAAAAATAGAATAAAACTAATTGAAGTGTAGATACAATATATTTTTATTTTAAAGTATTCAAATTTTGATTTTTTTCAATTAAATTATTTTTTGATGAATGTGTGCTAGATTAAATAAACAAAAAAGGTGGGGTGCATGCATATGATCAAATGGTGAAACAAGAAAAGCCAAAAATAACTGCATAAAAAATTTCTTAAGTGGCAAGAGTAACTCTAGTAGGAGGAGGTGGAGGGTCTCAATCATTTAGTTTGCCTCATACATTATTAAGGTCTAGGGTTATGTGAGGAAGATTCAAACCCTCATTAGCTTTATCATATTCATTTTATTTATCTTTGTCTTCATTATTGGTTAGACAAAAATCCAAGTTCAATCGAATGATTCACTTAGAAGAAGCAGGCACCGACCAACCACCACTACTAGTTGACAATCTTGCAGCCCCAAAATCCACCCAAAAGTTGCACCCTTGGGGGGAAGTGAGGTAGATAAATGCCTACTCGATTTTCTCACACCTCTAGACCAGTGTCAAGGAGCCTCAGACCTATAAAAAAGGAGCACTTAGTAGAGAATTTCTACCCTCAATGTCAATTGCTAGGAGATATAAGTTTCTAAGGGTGCCTTGGAAATAGTAAAAGGGGCATTGTCCCAATCATCATGTAGCCCTAGAGGTGAGCTACCTATAGGGCCAATTTATTTACATAAACTTGAATCTATAAGAAAAATTGGAATAAATAGTAGCCTTAGCATAAAGAAAATATTTTTATCAAGAGATAAGTAAACAAAAATTATAGAATTATTATCTTTCCATAAGGAAAATAGAATCTCCATCTGGAAAGCATGCCAAATTTGAGTATAATAAAAAGGGTTTCAAGGCCAATCACCCAAAAGGCCATATGCCAAGATAAATTATCTAGGAGGAGGCAAAAAATCCAAAAATATAACTCTATAGTTGTTAGGCACCACAACCGAACCAAAATATTTGTTTGAACAACTCTAGTTGGCTATAGAATGGGAAATGAGTGTCTTGGATGCGTATGTAGAGGAGATGAGACTCAACAAGAAATCATTGGAAATTAAAAAACCAAGAAAAGTGGGTGATCTTGGGATTAACAATATCCCAATAGATATTATGAAATATACACTTCCAGAAAAATGATAGTGACTGCAAATGCCATAATAAATTCAATGAATGCACCATGGGAAGGTAAGGTGACAGCCAAGGATATCCCAATCACAACTTATAATAAAAAAAAAGTAATAGAAGGAGTGTATAGGTATAAAAAGTTAGCACCCATTAGTTTGGAATATCTAGGACCTATTAGGCCCCATTTTAGTGATCTCCTCAAATTTGGATGCATTTATGTTTGATTTTCCCACTTTTCTCTACATTTTTTCTAGAGCCTCTTAATACTTCTTGAACCCCACAATATCTACCTTGAAATTTACCCTTCCAGTTATATGTTGAACATGGTTCGACCTATACCAGGTATAGGTTGAACAAATTTTGACCTATACCTCAGGGATTTAAATTTGGTGGGTTTCAGGCCTGATGCACAATATTTTCATTTTCCCACCTAGCACAGTCGACCTCCACAAATTTGGACCCTGAAATCTCTATAAAAGGAGGCATCTTACCTTCACTTTATATCCATTCATTATATCTATTGCACATCCATTATATCCACTATTGACATATACATGTAAGAATTCACTCTCAAGCAATCAAGTCCAAGGTGCAATTCAAGAGATTTTTGGTTATTTCAAGAAAGAAAGGATTTAGCTCCAAGATTTGAAGGCTATCTTCTATTCATTCTTCATTCCTCTACTTCTCCATTCAAGAATATAAATCATACATACATCCATGATCTATGATTTGGAAAGTGTAGATCCATTGCATTGGTGAAGACATACTGCATTCTATCAACATACATTCAATTAAGCAAGTATACATATTTGTGGGTATAGTGGATCTGTAGCCATCCACAAGGGTTTGACAAGAAAGGTGAATACTTATATTTTTCTTGTTTACATGATTCACTTATTTTTTTTCAAGGTTAATTCATCTACAAGGGCTTGACCAAGGCAGTCCCCTTTCCCCCACCAATTTCCCCTTCTCTTATGTGCATATGCAAATTCGTGGAGTTTTGGACTCAAATTTGCAGATCTGGAAGTGCAGTATCAGACACATTTTGGAGACCTTCAGATTTAGACCTCTAGAGTATAGGTCGAACAAAATTTGACCTATACCTAGGTATAGGTCAAACTAGGTTTGACATGTTCGTACAACGCTCAAATTTTCATAGCAAAGAGCTCCAACCTATATCTTTTCAGATCCTTGTTTGTTTCGAGTTTCGATAAAGTCTGACATGGCTTTTACAGATCTGAAGTTGCATCCTCTACTATCCTTCAAGGTGATTTCTTCATCATCCTTATTCATTTTTTAGCACTTTCTTTGATACACTAGATCTGATATCTTGTTGTTTATCATTGCATGAGTGTTTGCTTTACTTTACCTACATACATTACATATTTATCATATCATCCCTACATAAACTTAAAGAAGACCCTAAAATCACACATTCCTTCCAAGAATAGATCATGCATTAGCGACCCTTCATATACTTGGGTTGTGTTTATCAAATCTAGTCCAAAAGAGATCACATTTTAGGGTTCCTTTTCAATGTACATATGGGACTTGGTGGTTTACCATTGATCACCATTTCACCATATACATTTTGATGAAACCGACTTATTACATTTCCAATTTTGATCTTGGTGTTGGATTTCCTTTACATTATTTTAGGTTCACCACATATATGTTTTGGTGAACCTGACTTTTTACATTTCCTCTTTTGATCTTGGTGTAAGATTTCCTCTGCATGCTTGTAGGTTGACAACATATACATTTTGGTGAACCCGAAACTTTCACGCTTTCTACCTTTTTCATTGGGTAGTTAGATCTTCTTTCCATCTTCACTTTGTATGCATCTAGTTAGATCTTATTTGTATTACATAGATAGCTTTATTTTACATACATCATAGATTATCTCTTACATAATTTGGCTAGATAGATTTTCCTTCCTATATTTAGATCTACTTTGTATACACTTTGTTTTGGTTACATGGTGTGCATTTATATATAGGTTCATTTGGTGTTAAATATTATTTCATATAAATTTTGATAATCTCTATTTATATTATATTTTTACATTGCATCTTCCCTTCCTTTCAATCCTTTGTGTATGAGTTTTATCACTTTGAGTCCAACCTGTAGTATTTCGGTTAGAAGAATTCGTAGACTTGTGGGTTCCTTTGATCTCGCACCTTCCTTCTTTCCTAGAAATCTTGATGAAACCAAAATTCCTCCTAATCATACCAATCCTAACATGGAGAACAACTCTTCAGATTCTTCTCATGATGACGATGAAGCATTAAGAGTTCCTCACACCCAAGTGCAAAAGCTTACTCATGAATTTGAAAAGTTGGAACATTGGTTAGCTTAAGAGAATCATAATCCTGAAGCTCTGTCCATTGTAGAAGGTTTAAAGAAACTCATTCATAATGATTAACATGGTCTTAACCTCTTGCAGGGTATTTCCCATCTTATTAATTCCAATGTTAAACCTCTTACTGAATGTGCTCAATAATTTTGCTATGTGCCCCCTACTACAATTGTTGAAACTTATTTTATTATCTCCATTTCCATTCCTAGTCTTTCCACTTATACTCCACCTCATTGTACAACTTCAATCCAAACTTATAACCCAATGCACGTGACTCTCCCTAATCATATTCTTCATTATCTTCCTACAAGTTTTCCATGTTTTTCATTTCCTTCATCTATGCCTTCTTATCATAGTGTTCCATTTTTTTTCATATCCCAATCCTACTTCCAATAATTCTCCTACCATGCTTCATGCTTCTTCTAACATTCCCTTTGTTTCCCATAATATTCCTAACATTTACAATGTTTCTCCTCCTATAGTTTCTTGTACTGATGCTACCATTAATAGCTTAGCTCAAATTGTATCTTCTTTGCAACAACAACTTGCTTCTTTGAATCAATCCAAATTCAAAATTACTACATATGATGTTTCTAGTCCTTTGTCCATCTATATTATCTGAGTTCTTATCCCACAAAGTATTAAGATTATTCATCTCGGGACTTATAATGGTAAGGGTGATCCTGTGACTCATGTTAAAAAATTTAAAACCTTGTGTAGTGATTTCTCTCATGACTATAGGTTCATGACAAAGTTGTTTACTAGAAATTTTTGAGACAAATATTTGCAATGGTATTTTTCTTTGCCTCCTTATTCCATTGATTCCTTCCACAAGCTTTTTAATTCTTTTATTCAACAATTTCAAAACAACATTGGTCCTCAAATTTCTTTGATTGATTTGATGCATTGTAAACAAGGTGTTAAAGAAAACGTTAGTGACTTTATTGATATATTTAAGCATTTGAATGCTTAGATTTCTTATCCTATTTCTGATGTTTATATACAACGTTATTTTATTGCTAATTTACAAAAGGACATTAGAGATAAGATACTTCTTACTCAGTTCTCTTCCTTTTCACAATTGTGTGAAGTGCTTCATTATTATCAATTAAAGTGAGTTAATTTGAGAGCACCACTCCAATGGCTCCTATTTTTATTGATAAGAGTGATGCTTCATCCACTTTGAACAAATTTTAGATGACTAATAACTACATAAAATTAACAAATCATCCAACAAAGTTGATGAAGAAGTGGAAACAACATCCAAAGGTGTGGCTCATTTTTCCTCTATGTTTAGACCTTCTCACACTTTTACTCCACTTTCAGAATCTTTGCATAATGTGATGTTGAATTTAATGAATGAAAACATGATTAAACTTCCTCCTATCAAACCAATTGACCCATCCAAGCCACCTTCTAGATTCTTTGATCCCAAATCTTTCTTTCAATTCCATTGTCGACCTAGTAATGATACTGAATAAAGTTATTCATTGAAAAATGTGGTTAAAGACCTTATTGATTCTAATGTTATATTTATAGATGCAAATATTAACCATAGAAACAAATTGGTTGCACCTCCTAATCAGAACTTGCAAATATACACTAATCCTTTTCCATCTCATTCAAACAATACTATTGAACAACCTTCTTCTCCCACGCACATTGATTATAATGATAAAGTTGATGAAGCCACTCATATTGTCAATAAAATTGAACACGTTCAACATCAACCTAAACCTCAACCTTCTCTCCCTCAATCTTGTATTTATTTTGATCACGTTGAAACAACTAAGGCACTTAATGGCCCTCTTTACATTGATGCTAGGGTTGATGATATTCCTTCCCGTGGTACCCTTATTGATCCCAATTGCATGGTGAATGTGATAATTGAAGAATATATTTTTATTAAATGATTGCATAAAGATTTCTATGATAAATCTGATGTCTTAATTCAAATTTCCAATGGTTTCCTTTATCCTTCCCATGGCTCGATTTCTTTTCCTATGGAAGTTAGTGGTAAAACTTTGGACACTACTTTCATTGTTATTCCTACTTTTGATCAATTTCAAGTCAAAATTGGTCTTCCTTGGCTTACCTTAATGAGTGTTGTGGCTTGTCTTATTCATAAATGTTTTAAATTTCCTCATAATAGAGAGATCATGACTTTTAACCGTACTATTTATTAGCCTTTTATGCCTTGAGACCCCGATGACCTTTATTTCTTTTGGCCTTACATTTCTCAACCGACTAAAGTTCATCCTGATTATCATTTTTTATCATACCAAGCCTTTAAGATCCAAAATATTTTTGAACTTAGCAAACGTAAGGATGATCCTAGTCATGGAATTCTTCCTACACTGCATATTCCTCCTTATGCTTCTATCCCAACTCCTATTGATTTTTCGCATCCTACTCCTGTTATCTCTCAACCTAGTGTGGTTTCTTCCATTATTCCTCCTAAAGAAGAAAAGGAACCGAGGTTGATTAATCATATTCCTCCTCAAATATCCAGCAAAACCAAACATAATTTTCATACTTGTGATCATCATCACAAACATTGCGCTAGACCCCGTGACCATGCCTCTTGAAATATTTCTTCACCTCATACCCCTCCTCATACTTCACTTTCCTTTGACCAACCCATGATTGACCCTATGGAGGAAGTGAATTTAAACAATTTAAAAATTAACAAACATGATAATGTTATTTGTATCTTGGATTCTATTACAATTAATCTTGATGAAGAAGATACTTTGAATGATGATGCTCATGATACTAACAATGACGTGCATTATAGTGATTCTGATGATATGTATGAGACTGTTAATCTTGATAATGATTTACCATCTATGCTTTCACAATATTTATCTATAACTCCTAATAATGAACATAATGACCTCTCTTCACAACAAAGTCCTTGTTTGGCTATTGTTCCATATGATGTAATTGATGTTGCTCCTCTTGCAAGTTTCTCACCTTATCTAAACACTATAGACCAAGATGTGGGGGTAGGAGATACACTTGAATAGATCCTCTTGTACAATATATCCCATCTTTTCTTTTCTACATGTTTGCCATGATGCATTTCCCCCATGATGTGTTTCTTGTTTTATGTCTTGTTTAGATTTCTTTAAATGACCCTTGTTGCTACATTGGTGCAAGGTGATAAAGGAATCCCAATGTCATAATCATTCTTCTATTTGTATCTTACTTATTTGATATGTTGTTACTTCAATGTTATGTTGTACACGTGCCATTGTTCATAAATGTGCCTTAGTGTTATCTTCTTGGGATGATGCAAAGCAGTAGAAATATTACTTTTGGTCTTTGTGATGTCAGCCAAAAAGACTCTTCTTCTTAACTCCTTCGTGCCTTTATTTCATTGTGTTGTAGTTCTACTTCCTTTGGGGGATGATGACAGTTCATTTTGACATAATTTTGATATCCATGAGTTATCATATCACCTACTAACCCTACAGTTGGTAGATCCCTTTCATTCTCTCTTTTGTCATGTGCTCATTTCTGTTGATTTATCCTTTACTGGGGGTATTTCATAGTGGAAAAATTTATAGTGGATGAATGTATGCTTCGTTAAATCCATTTCTCCCATTAATGCGTTTCAAATAACTTTAACATGGGGGCATACACTTTTCTCAAATTTTGCAAACACGCACTATTTTTTAATGATGATTTACATTTTGGATCCCTTATGGACATACAATCTTTAAGGATTGATCCCTCTTTTTTATTTCGATCCCATATGGATATACAATCCTTAAGGATAGACCACTCTTTGTCAGATCCCTTATTGACATACAATCTTTAACGACATATCTTAGATGGGTTGACTAGCATGGCATAAAACCTACTAAACTTTCAATGTCATCATTTGTGGTACTTATATATGGTCCATAGTGAGACATACAATCTAGTGGGCATGGTGGTCACACTTTTATTCATTTGTGTGGTTCACAGTATGACATACAATCTTATTAGGGCTATGGTAATTACCCCTCTCTCTTGATGAACTATAATTGATTGAATGTTTGAAGATGATAAGTTGATGATCACCAAGTTGCAAAAAGTAAATGCAAGACATTAAATCAGTTAATGTATTGTATTGTCATTGATGTCAACTTGATATGGTATGATTTCTCATACACATATTGTCACAACACTTAAAGATCTGAAGAGACAAATTTTTTGTCATCGCTAATAATATACACTGAGTGACAGTAAACCCCGACAGACAGTGAACCCTGAGCACAAAATTTCATAGTATTAAACAACAGATAGTTTTACCCGAGAAAGTGATACCTGAGAAAGAATTACCGAGCTAACTACAGTTGTCACCAAACAAAACTGAAGTTGATGCCCGAGCTATCTGCAGTAGTCATCGAGCACAACTGAAGTGTTGCCCGACAGGAACTGAAGTTAGAAAATGAAAAAACAACTTAACTGGCAAAGCTATATTTAGATTTAACTAATTGATTGGTTTATATCTATCGATCAGTTAAAATCTAAAGATAAGAAGGATATTTAAAGCATGTTTTATTCCAGAAAAAAGGAGAGATTTACGAAATAAAACTGAAGCAAGCATGGTGAGCTTAACGGATCAAGAAGCGATCAACAAAGAAAACAAGAAGAATGAACGATGAAATCATGTCTATATAAAGAGACAACTAATTCATTATGAAGAGAGGAATGCTAAGTATAATTCTGGTGAAGATATAAGTCTTTATGCAAATCTGATCATACAGGCTGAGGAATAGAGCCAAGAATTCTGTAGACACCGAGCAACAGAGAAGAAACAACATTCACTGAGAAGAAAGAAGTGGAGCAAAGGAATTGAAGAGAACATTGATCAGAAGAGGCATTATGGACTTACAATAGATCTGAACATCTGAAAGATTAAGTTGTATTGATGAACATATCATTTATTATTTCAGTTTAACCATTGAATCAGAGAATCTCGTAACCGAGTGGGATTTAACACTCCTTAATATATTGAGATACATCCCAAGGAGTATCAAAAGGTTTTCATGTTGACAACATAGTGAATGCTAGGTCAAGTGATAAACTATTAGTTTTAAATCCTCTAACAAGGTCGCACTTAATAGTGTGTTTGTAACCTTTAACAGAGTTGGCTCTTCACCGAGCTCACTTCAGAAGAGTGAAAATTTTGGGTTACCGACCCCAAGTGGTTTTGCCCTTAATAGGGTTTCCACGTTAAAAATCCATGGTGTATATGGTTCATTGCTTTGATATTTTTCTTTACACATTACTAAAACATGATTGATCGGTAAACACTAAGTTGTTAGAAATAACTGAGGGGGGGGGGTGAATCAGTGGCCTCAAAAATATTCCAATAAATCAACCCAAAAAACTTAGTACCACAATTTAAGCCTCTCGTTATCTTTAGTCCTACAATATGCATGCCTTCAAATAATATTATCAAATAAATACTACTCGGAGTTAACTGTTAAACCTTATTTTTAATGTTTACCGAATAGCAGTCTTTCATTTACCAAAAAATAGTAAATTGCCTAGTGTATACCGATCAATCCAGATTAGTTATGTGTAATGCAAAACACTAAATTAATGACCCATAAACACATTGAAAAATATATTTTTAACGTGGAAATCTTGTTAAGAGAAAAACCACTTGGGATTGGTAACCCAAAATTTTCACTCTTCTGAAGTGAGCTCGGTGAAGAGCCAACTCTGTTAAAGGTTACAAACACACTGTTAGGTGTGACCTTGTTAGAGGATTTAAATAGAATAGTTTGTCACTTGATATCGAGCATCTCTATGCTACCTTCTATGACCAAACCTTTTGTAGTTTATCAAATGGTATCTGGCATCTCATGCTATCTTCATGATCAAAATTTTTGATACTCCTTGGGATGTATCTCAATATGGAAAGGATTGTTAAGTCCTGCTCGGTTAAGAGACTTTCTGAATCAATGGTTAAAATGAAAAAGTAAATGATCTGTTCACATATACAACTTAGAATTTCATATTTTCAAATCTATTGTAAGTTCATTATACCTTTCTGATCAATATGTCTTTTCAATACCTTTGCTCCACTTCTTTATGCTCGGTGATGATGTGCTTCTCTATTGCTCGGTGTCCACAGAAATATCTAGCTCTTTCCTTAGCTTGATTGATCAGGACTGTATGAAGTTGTTCTTCATCGGTTTCTCTTTAGCATCCTCTTTTTCTATTCACTCCCCTAATTCACAATGAATTAGATTGTCTCTTTATAGACATGATATCACCATTTCTCACTTCTTGATTTTCTTGTTCTTGGCGTGATCCACAATATTATCCAATCTTGCTTTAAAGCTTAACTCCTATTTTATCTCGTATAAATATTCTTTCCAACTGGATAAAACATCTTTAAATCTTTTAGTTATCTCTAGCTTTAACTTGTTGATTAAAACAATGTTAACAACCAGTTAAGTCTATCTTTAGATTTGCCAGCTAAGTATTTTGTCATTTCTGAACTTCAGTTAGATTTCGTGTTTTAAATCTTTGAAAGCTTAGGTCAACACTTTAGTTCTCCTCGGGCTTCTCCATCGGTGTTGTCTGTTCGTCAGGGTTGTCTGTCCTTTGGGCTTGTCTGTCTGTAGGTTAACATTTTAATTCTAGCCATTGGTAATACTTGTGATTCTGCTCGTCGATAATGCTTGTCAGTTTCTTTTCTCGGGTATCACTGTGACTTTGCTCGGGTATCACTGTGACTTTGCTCTCAGTTTTCTCTATCCATCAGGTTCCACTAACCGTCAGTGTTTGTAGTCACTTAGTGAATGTTGGTCTTTTATGCATTACTGAAAGCATAATCTTTATCTCTCTGGTTCTCTGAAGTCTTTGACACTTTGTATATAACCGATCAGATTATATCAAGTTGACATCAATGACAATACAATCCATTAGCTGATTTAATGTCTTGCATTATCTTTCTACATTTCGGTGATCAACTTAACATCTTCAAACATTCAATCAGTTACATGTCATCATAATTCTATTTACTGATATTCAGTAAAGGCTAGGAAAAGATAACTGCTATTCGGTAAAGCTTAAGAAAAGGATAAACGGTATATTCATCGAGAAATATATATTTGATAAGATTACTTAAAGGCATACATCTTGTAGGATTGAAGATAACTAGAGGTTTTATATATGTGATATAAGTTTTGGTTGGATTATAGGATTAATTTTTGAAGCCAATGATTCACCCCCCCCCTCTCAGTTATTCTAACAATTGGTATCAGAGCTTGTGTGCTTGGAAGAGAGTTTTGAGACTCAAGCTAAAGATCACAAGATGAGAAAGATGGATGTGCCTAAGTTGAACAAGGACAAATTTGTATTATGGAAAAGTAGGATAAGACTCCACCTATCAGGTATTGGAAATGATGTCACATAGTACTTGGATACTAAATTTGTGCTACCTACTAGACCTCTGAGAGTTGATCAATTGAGATAGAAACATGAACACAATTCTATGATGATAGAACTTACTTCCTCACTCTCTGATGCTGAATTTGAAGATGTCAAATCATGCACCACTGCAAAGAAAATTTGGGACAAACTCAAGCTAGTACATGGAGGAGATAAAAATGTGCTGAGGGCTAAGGCTGAAAGCCTAACAGGAAGGTTTCATGACCTAAGAATGAGGGAAGGAGAAAACATCACTCAATACAGTAGAAGAATCAAAGAGGTTAATGCTATTCGAGGAGTAGGAGGTGTACTTGAAGAAGATATAGTGGTAAGTAAAATTCTAAGAACCTTACTGTATGTTTATGCTATTTGAGTATCTGATATACAAGAAATGAGAGTAGTACAAAATAACAATGTTACTCTAGATAGTTTTATTGGTAGACTTATTTCATTTGAGATGAATAAATTTGACAACAGTGTCTTACCAACTATTGAGTCTGCATCCAAATCTTCTTTGAAAATGTAACATATAACAAAATTTTGTTAGTAATAACTAAGAGGGGGGGGGGGTGTGAATCAGTGGCCTCAAAAATTTATCCAATTTAAACTTTAATCCTCCAATAAATACATCTCAAATTATTAAGTCCCAACAAGATGCATGCCTTTGAAACATTTGAAACAAATAACTGTCTGTCCTGTTTCTCCTTGATAACCGATAAGCAGTAAACTGTATTTACCGATACTCAGTAAATATGCAGAGTATACCAGTTAATCCATAAATGCATATGTAGAATGTAAAACACTAAATTAATTAACCATACACACATAACACAATGATTTTAACGTGGAAACCCTGTTAAGGGAAAAACAACTGGGACCGGTACCCCAAATTTTCACTCTTCTGAAGTGAGCCCTGTTAGCAGCCAACCCTGTTAAAGGTTACAAACACACTGTTAAGTGTGACCTTGTTAGAGTATTTTCAATACATAGGTTGTCACTAAGTATCTGGAATCTACACTACCATCCTTGAATCAGTCTCATGATTGTCAATAGGCTTTATGCAAAATCTTACTACCATCCTCGAATCAGCCTCCTTCTTAGACTGTCAATAGGCTTTAGGTAAGACCGGTGCTACTATCATGAGTCAACCTTCTGGTAATCTATTAGGATATACCTCAATTACAAAAGAATGTTAAGTCCTGCTTTGTTAGGAGACTTTAATGCTTCAATGGTTAAACTGAAACAAAAATGACCTGTTTCTAATGCAACTGAATTGCAGATTTTTAGATCTATTTACTTACAACATCTTTCTGATCAATGTATCAATTCAATTCCTTTGTACTTAACTCTTTATGCTCTATGATGCTTTGGTTCACTGTTTGTCGGTGTTTGCAGAAATTTTGAGCTCTCCCTTAGCTTGATTGATCAGGACTACATGAAGTTAATCCTTCATCAGTTTCTCTTCAACATCTTCTATTAATTCACTCCCCCGTGTATCTGATTGCTTATCGACCACCATGACAATGAACTATGCTTGTCTCTTAAATAGACATGATTTTCCTTAATTCTAGGTTCTTTGATTCTTGATTCTTGATTCTTGGCGTGAAAAACAATCCAGCCAAATTGATTTATGGCTTTAACTCCTGATTTATCTCGTAGTTATCTTCTTGCCAACTGTACAAATCACTTACTTAGCTGTGGTCAAATAAAACAAATAAAACAACCAGTTAAATCTATCATTTAGCTCTGCCAGCTAGATATTTTGTCATTTTCTGATCTCTCTGTTCCATCGGTCAATTCTACAGTTCGTCGCCGGTGACAACTGCTAGTTCCGTCGGTGTTGCTTAAGTTAACTTCGGGATCTCTATTCGTCAGGCAACATTGGATCTTTATTCATCGGGCAACACTATTTTTACCTCGTCGGGTATCATGTGATTCTGCTTTTTCGGGCAACACTGTCTTCTGCTTATCGGGCATCACTGTGACTTTAATCTCTATCTTTAACGATGGTGTGCACTCCGCTAGTGTAGTATGTCACTTAGTGAATACTAGAGTTTTATGCATTGCTGGAAGCATAACCTTTGTTCCATTGGTTCTCTGAAGTCTTTGGCATGATCATACAGATGATATCAAGTTGACATCAATGACAATACAAACCATTAACTGATTTAATGTCTTGCA
>MU226861.1:474388-517426 GCA_018584345.1 Thuja plicata
TTGGAAGAGGCTTGGAAGAAGGTGGATGGAGAGATCACCAAAAGGGCACTATGTAGCTTGAATCCTTCAATGGTCTCCAATGGATCTCCTTCATGAAAATGGATGCTTGAATGCTTGAGAATGGATGAATGCTTGCTTGAAATCTTTCTCCTTAGCTTGATTGGACTTCACTTGATAATGCTCCACAATTGCTTAATGATGCTTAGAAGACTTAGAGAAAATGAGAGGAGAAAGCTTCCTTTTATATGAAATTAGGGCACAATCTTCTAAGGAGGCTGACATAGGAGAATTGAATTCCAATTAAAGCCTTTAAAATTAGGAGGGGACCTATATTAAATATAATTTAGGAATCAATGCTTCAGAACCCGAAACAGCCGACCCGGAAGCGGGAAATTTTTTTTGCAAAGGCCGACCTCCAAAAACTGTGAGACCCCGAGATCTGAACCCTAGGTCAAGGTCAAGGTCAACCCTGACCTAGGTCAGGGTCGAGGTCGATATAGACCTAAAAGGTTGACCCTGATCCTGAGGTCAAAGATCTCAGATCTGCAGTCTAGGATGCCAAAAACTAGATGGAAAGAAGTGGAAAGGGAGGTAGAATAGGGGGAAAGCCAGCTCAAAGTCAAGAATCCATTTAAGGTGCTTGATATGACCCAAAACCACTTACTTGGAAGGCTAAACCAGTCTACCATTGAAGTGCTTCCATTTTCTGACTATACAAAAAATAAGTAAATCAAGTCGTAAACACACTATGAGAAATGATAGTGAAATTGATAATGATGAACAAGAACTTGATGAGATTGAAACAATAATGGCTAGAAGATTGCAAAGAGACAAAGGTAGATACAAAGGTAAATTACCATTGGTCTATTTTAATTGCAAATAAATTGGACACTTTTCTGCTAGATGCCCTAACAAGAGAAAAGATGACAGAAGCAATGACAGGCCTTATGAAAAGAAGTTTGATAGAGGTGATGACCGAGATTGCCGAAACAACCGACAATCTGACAGAAGAGATAACCAAGACTACAAGAAAAAAGGAAAGAAGGCTTGTTACCTGGCTAAGAACAAAGCTAAAAATACTGACACCAAGTCTGATGAAGATATTGAGGTAGTATTTGTTGCTATGAAGGATGATTCAGATGAAAAAGAAAGGTATGTTGAGACTGCACTCATATCTAAGGTTAGTAAAAATGATGTCTGGATTATTGATAGTGGTTGTACTCACCACATGACTAGAGATAAGGAAAGTTTGAAACTTTTAAATATTATTATGGTGGATCAGTAAGAATGGGTCATGACTCATCTTGTCCAGTTGAAGGTAAAGGAACAATCATGTTGAATAATCTGATCAGATGTGAAAATGCATATTGGGTGAAAGGACTTAACTATAATCTATTGAGTGTTTCATAGATGAATAATACAGGACGCCGAGTTGCATTTGAGAAAAAAAAGGCAAAGATCTACAATGAATCAGGAAGGTTGATCGATATTGGTGAACAAACAAAAGGTAACCTATTCTATCCTGATGATATTAATACCACTTTTTGATTGGCTAGAAATGAAGACATATGGTTGTGGCATAAAAGGTTATGTCATGTGAATTTTAACACCATGGTTAGGATAAACAATAAAAGGAAAGTAAGAGGCTTACCGAGCATGTCAAAACCCGACCATGTCATGTGTAAGAATTATCAAAAAGGTAAAATGACAAAGTCTAGTTTCAAGAGAAAAACCTACACATCTAATGCTATTCTAGAGCTAGTCCATACTAACTTATGTGGACAAATGAGAACAAAGAGCTACTATGGTGATAGATACTTCATTCTATTTGTTGATGAGTATTCTAGAATGATAATTGTTATGTTCTTGAAAGAAAAATCAGAAGCATTTAAGATGTTCAAATGTTATAAAGCTATAGTTGAAAAACAAATTGGAAAGGAACATAAATGTCTAAGGTCAGATAGAGGAGGAGAATTTATTTATGATGAATTCACTAACTTTTGTAATGAGAATGGAATTACAAGATAGGTTTATGCACTAAGAACACCACAACAAAATGGGATTGCTAAAAGAAGGATTACTTCCATTGTTGATTGTGCCAGAACACTGATGATTAAGAAAGGAATCACACAAACATTCTGGAGAGAAGTTTTCAGTACTGTTGTTTATGCATTAAACCGAGTTCAATTGAAGAAAGACACAAATAAGACACCTTATGAGCTATGGTATGGCTACACACCAAATGTAAGTTACTTTAGAATTTTAGGAAGTCAGTGTTATATTTTGAAAGATGATAGAAATGGAAAGCTTGACTCCAAAGGTGATGAAGGAATATTTATAAGTTATTCTGCGAAAAGAAAAGCTTATAAATGTCTTAAAAAATCCTCTAAAAAGGAACCAGAAGATTACAACAAATTTTTCTACAGTGAAGAACCTAACACTCTACCCGAGCAACAGTGTATCGCTAACGAGCAACAAAAAAATGCAACCGAGCATCAGGCTGCACATACCAAAAATCATGAAATTGCTTACAATGATGTACCGAGCAATGAAGTTCAAAATGAAGGTCAATATGATGATCATAATGATGAATAGAGATTTGCATCGAACACCAAAAAAATTGTTGGCTACTACAGAGCTGTATTGTTGATGGACAAAAGAATTCAATGATATATTTAAGTTTCGCATTACTGTCAAAGGGAGAGAATATATCCATATGAAATATCTAGAGATAAGGGAAAAAAGATCCAAAGGGAGAGAAAAGAAATATCCATCAAGGAGAGGAACATTCAAAGGGAGAGAAAACATCAGAGAAAGATTCAAAGAAACAACCATCCATCTAAGGGAGATAATTGGAGAAAAGTTAACACTGCATATCTATCTAGAAAAGGGAGAAGAGATTATACAACAAAGGGAGAGACATAATCATAAGTTGCTACATCTATCCAGTGAAATAAATAAATAATGAAGAGAGTACTCTGCAAGAATCAAATCTAAGCTAGAAGAGCTTACTGAGAGTCAGATATTTGTATTGGTTATAGAACAAATAGTTTGGGAGAGATTGATGAACTATAACTGATATATTTCATATTGTATTGGTAGTATGTTTCCATCAATGCCAAAGGGAGAGATTTATGAACTATAACTAATTGAATGTTTGAAGATGATAAGTTGATGATCACCGAGTTGCAGAAAGTAAATGCAAGACATTAAATCAGTTAATGTATTGTATTGTCATTGATGTCAACTTTATATGGTATGATTGCTCATACAAATATTGTCACAATACTTAAAGATCTGAAGAGACAAAGTTTTTATCATAGGTAATCATATACATCGAGTGATAGTAGACCCCGACAGACAGTGTTACTCGAGCACGTGATACCCGAAAAACAATTACCGAGATAACTGTAGTTGTCACCAAACATAACTGAAGTTGATTCCCGAGCTATCTCCAGTAATCACCAAGCACAACTGAAGTGTTGACCGATGGGAACTGAAGTTAGAAAATGACAAAACAACTTAGCTGGCAGAGCTATAATTAGAGTTAACTGATTATTTTCTTTATTTCTATCGATCAGTTAAAAGCTAAAGATAAGAGGGAGATTTAAAGCATGTTTCATTCCATAAAACAAGGAGAGATTTACAGAATAAAACTAAAGCAAGCATGGCAAGCTTAACGGATCAAGAAGTGATCAATGAATAAAACAAGAAGAATAAACGGTGAAATCGTGTCTATATAAAGAGATAAGTAATTCATTATAAAGAGAGGAATTTTGAGTATAAATCTGGTGAAGATAGAAGTCTTCATGCAGATCTGATCATATAGGCAGAGGAATAGAGCCAAGAATTCTGCAGACACCGAGCAACAGAGAAGCAATAGCATTCACCGAGAAAAAAGAAGTGGAGCAAAGGAATTGAAGAGAAAATTGATTAGAAGAGGTATTGTGGACTTACAATAGATCTAAACATCTGCAAGATTAATTTGTATTAATGAACAAATTATTTATTGCTTCTTCTTAACCATTGATTCAAAAAATATCTTAACCAAGTGGAATTTAACAGTCCTTAATATGTTAAGATACATCCCAAGGAGTATCAAAAGGTTTACATGTTGATAGCATAGTGAATGCTAGGTCAATTGATAAATTGTTAGTTTTAAATCCTCTAACAGGGTCACACTTAACAGTGTGTTTGTAACCTTTAACAAGGTTGGCTCTTCACCAAGCTCACTTTAGAAGAGTGAAAATTTTTGGGTTACCGGTCCCAAGTGTTTTTTCCCTTAACATGGTTTCCACTTTAAAAATCCATGTGTCAAATGTGTATATGGCTCATTTCTTTGATGTTTTGCTTTACACATTACTAAAACATGATTGATCGGTAAACACTAAGTCTATTTACTGATATTCGGTAAAGGCTAGGAAAAGATAACTGCTATTCGGTAAAAGATTAAGAAAAGGATAAATAGTATGTTCACCGAGTAGTATATATTTGATAAGATTACTTAAAGGCATACATCTTGTAGGACTGAAGATAACTAAAGGTTTTATATATGTGATATAAGTTTTGGTTGGATTATTGGATTAATTTTTGAGGCCACTAATTCACCTCTCTCTCTCTCTCTCTCTTAGTTTCAGATTTGATGAGGACTTAAGTCACTAGGGAGATTGATTTTTCCTTGTCTCCTTAACTTTTCTCAGATCATCTTATGCATTTGATCTACTTTACCATGCACATGTGCTTGTCTCATACTCCGGCTAAAGTGGGGGCTAAATGTATAAGTTTAAAAAGTTAGCACCCATTAATTTGGAAGCTCTAAGACCTATTGGACTGTATTTTAGTGATATCCTTGATTTTTGATGCTTTTATGCTTGATTTTCCTATTTTTTCTCTCTGTTTTTTCCTAAGCCTCTTAATACTTCTCAAACCTCACAAAACCTACCTCAACATTTACCCTTCTGGGTATAGGTCAAACCTATGTCAACCTATAACTGGTATAGTTTGAACCACTTTTGACCTATACCTTGGTTGTTTAAATTCGGTGGGTTTTAGGCCTGATGCACAGTATTTTCATTTTCCCACCTAGCACAGTTGACCTCCGCAAATTCTGAACCCTCAAATCTCTATAAAAGAAGACATATTCCCTTCATTTTTCTATCCATCCATTATATCTATTGAGAATCCATTAAATACACTATTTATATATACATGCAAGAATTCACTCTCAAGAAATCAAGTCGAAGGTGCAATTCAAGAGATTTTTGGTGATTTCAAGCAAGCAAGGATTTGGCTCCAAGATTTGAAGGCTATATTTTATTCATTCTTCATTCCTCTCCTTCTCCATTCAAGCATGTCAAGAAAACATACATGCATGATCTATGATTTGGAAAGTGTAGATCTATTGTATTGGTGAACACATCCTACATTCTATAAACATGCATTCAATCAAGAAAGTATACATATTTGTGGGTATAGCAGATCTGTATCCATCCACAAGGGTTTGACAAGCAAGGTGAATACTTAAATTTGTCTTTTTTTACATTCTTTACTTATTTCATTTCAAGGTTAATTCCTCTATATGGGCTTGACCAAGGCAAGCCCCTTTCCCCCAACAATTTCCTCTTCTCTTGTGTGCAGGTGTAGATTCACGGAGTTCCAGACTCAGATTTGCAGATATGGAAGTGTAGTATCAATCAGAGTCCTGATACCTTCATATTCATACCTCCATGGTATAGGTCAAACCAGGTTTGACATGTTCCTACAAAACTCATATTTTCATAGAAGAGAGTTCCAGCCTGTAGCTTTCCGAATCCCAGTCTATTTCCAGTTTCAGTATAGTCTGCTAGGGTTTTTATAGATATGAATTTGCATTCTCTACTAGCCTTGAAGGTGAGTTATTCATCATCCTTATTCCTTTTTAGCTCATACTTTGATACACTAGATATGATATCTTTATGTTTATCATTGCATGAGTGTATGCTTTACTTTACTTGCATACATTACATCTTTATCATATCATCCCTACATAAATGGAAAGAAGAGCCTAAAATCATGCATTCCTTCCAATACTAGATGATGCATTAGCATCCCTTCATCTACTTGGGTTGTGTCGATCATATATATTCCAAAATGGATCACATTTTATAGTCCCTTTTCAATGTGCATGTGTGACTTGGTAGTTTACCATTGATCACCATTTCACCATATAGAGGGAGTCCATTGACAAACCTTCCACCATAATTTGGAAGAATGAAAACCAATATTATGATTCATATTCACAAAAAGATTCAATATATAATTCTTAAATTTCTCTCAATATGACAAACAAATTTTTTACTCTACACATAAATCCTCTCAAGAAAAATGACTCATGGTAGCTCTAGAAAACAAATCTTGAGAGGTGAAAATGAATTTCATATGAAATTACAAGGCCTGAAGCCAAGGAAACCTAGTTAGAGGGAACCCTTCATATTGAATAAGTGGAGACCACCAATGGTTATGATGGTTGAAGGAGAGCCCCTCCCTGGAACTAGATACAATACAAAAAAATCCAAGTCTTATCAACTTACCAAGCACACCAAATGATTTTGGAAACAAAAGGTGTTACCAATATGCTCAAATTCTTTCATAATAATAAGGTTTTATAACCACTCCCCTTCTAGGTAGACTGATGGGCTGAAAAGAGAGAAGAAATACAATGCTTGAGAATTTTTTTAGGCCCCATTTCTCTAAATAGCTCAGACAGTATATTTAACACAATGAAAAATCCCTTGACACTACATAGAAAGGATCCCAAGACCTCCATATTCCTACAACAGACAATAAAACTCTCAAGTCATGCGATGGTAAACTTTTTGGTCTGCAAAAAAAGACCACAAAAAATCACAGAGAGGTTTTTCAATATTCCAATAGGAAGCCTTGTAAGGAGCCCAACAACAAGAGTAGTAAACATGGGCAACCTGATGTAGGAGCATCCTAGGATTCTTGGCAATCTTGCTCAACCAAAAAGATGTTTGTTTTATTCTTTAGTTTGTTTGGAGGCTTCTCAGAGAATTCTCTATTGCTCGGGTTTGTCACTCAGGCATGCTTGTTTTCTGTTTCTTGGGTCTGTCTCTCGGGCATGCTTATTCTCTGTTGCTCAGGTCTGTTGCTTGGTAATTTTTGTTTCCTTTTTCTCGGGGTGTTCCTTTCCATAGTCACTTTTTTTCTCGATCATCCTTTGCCTGAGTTGTTTATTTTGGATTTGGATCTGGTGGCTGACTTCTGCATTGAATTTTGATTGTGAAATTAATGGTAGATCTCTCATTGGGGTTTGTGTGGACCTAAATCTTGGTTTTGGGTTTCTCCAATTATTGTTTTGATGGCCAACCTAATTGGTTTGTTTTGTATTTAAGTAGTATTTTGTTCTTAGTTTGAAAAAAAAAAAGGTAGATCAGATTAGAGAGAAGATTAAGTGTTAGATCTGAGAATCTAGATCATGAGCTACATGTTTGTAGAAGATCTATAATTAATCTTGAATTTCATCTTTGTATTTGGCCGTAACCGGGAAGGCCTTACAGCTCGGCATTTTGAATGTAATCAAATTTGAAATGAATATGAATTGATATAAGTTGTTATATCTCTGTGTTGTTGATTTTTTGTTGTGTGTCTTTATTGTTGGCTGCAAGTTTGGATAGTCATTTATTGGATCCTCCAACCTTGACTACATCAAGTGGTATCAAAGCGAAGGTTGATCTGGTTTGTTTCTTGTGGAGCTTAGGGTTTTTGAAAATCTGGAGAGATGCCTTCAAGAAGATTGGACCCTAGGGAGATTGCAGATCTTTCTGAGGAGGTGGAAGTGATGATAACAGAAAGATTCAGATCTGAGATGGCGGAAGTGAAGAATGAAATCATATAAGGTATCAGAAACGTTGGATTATAGAGAGGTCCTAGAATGGATGATGGTTATGAAGAAGCTACTAAATATTTTGAAGCTGTAGGATCTAGTGGAGATGACAGAACTGATCAGATGGCAAGATCTGGAGGAGGCAGGTATGGTCAGTTGCAGATATCTGAAGCTCGATTAAGTACCAATTATTGGATGGAGGTGTCCAATTTCTCAGGTAAATTGAATCCTGAGGATCTGATTGATTGAATCGGTGAATTGGAAGACTACTTTGAGTTGAAAGATCTTGAAGATCCGCTTAGAGTAAAGTTGGCATAGACTAAGTTGAAAGGGCATGTTGCTCTATGGTGGAAAGAATTGTAGAGGGACCGAGAAGAAGAAGGTGAGATGAAGATAAATTGGTGGAGGTTGATGGTGGAAAAGCTGAAGGCTAAATTCATTCCTAATGACTATGAACTTGAGTTGTTTAAGAAATTGCAGAATCTGAAATAGAAAGAGCTGACTGTAGAAGAGTATACCGAGGAGTTATACAAGTTGACAATTCAGTCTAGACATAGAGAAATTTCTAAGGAAAATGTGGTGAGGTATGTTAATGGTCTGAAATTCAATATCCAAGATGAGATTGGTATGTTCAAGATTGACTCTATGGAGGATGCTTATTAGTATGCACTGAAGGCAGAAGATAAGTTGAAGAGAAGACACTATGGTAATTCCCGAGGGAAAGAGAAGCCAAAACAATTGGTAAAAGATAAACCTAGAGCTGAGGAGGAACATAAACCTATTGAACCAAGGAGAAGAATAGGTAGAGGTGTATTCAGAGGTACTTGTTACAACTGTGGAGAAGGACATTAGTCATATGAATGTTCCCATGTAGATAAGAAGGTTGGTAATCACCAAAATGTTGTGGTGAATGAAGTTTTTGAAAATGAACCTGAGGTAGAAAATATGAATCTTTTTCTTAGAAGAACTTTTCTTCCCTCAAAAAAATCTGATCAGAAGAAGACTCTGTCCAAAACCAGATGTAAGTGCAAGGATAACGTATGTAATTTCATAATTGATGGTGGCAGTTCTGAGAGCTGTCTCAGAAGAGATGGTTAATAAATTGAATTTGGAAAGGAGGAAACATCCTAATCCTTATCATGTTAGTTGGATACAAGACGTGTCTAAAGTCAAGATTGAGGAGAAATGCCTTGTTAATTTTAATATTGGATCTTATTATGATGAGATACTATGTGATGTATTACCTATGGATGCTTGTCACCTGTTGCTCGGTAGACCTTGGCAGTATGACATACATGTTGTGTTTGATGGTCGTGCAAATACCTATGTTGTGAGACTGCAGGGTGAAACCAAGCATAAATTGATACCTTTGCAGGTAGAAGGGACTAAAAGGTGTGGAGTTATCAAATGTTTTCCAAATGACAGTGACAAACCAGAGGAGAAGGGAGTTGGAAAACTTGTCCCAATGAATGAAGGGAAGGAGAATTTGAAAGGAAAAGAGAATGATATCTCTGAAGAACTTACAGAGATGAAGAAACATATAACATATTTGAGAAAGGTGGTACAATAGATGTTGATACTAGTGACACAGAGAGATGCAGATGATAGTAAGTTAATTAGTCATTCGGATGGGAATGTGGTTCATCAAAACACTGATGGTATCAAGGATGATCAGTGTCAACTACCATTAGGTTCAAGCATGAGAAATGAGAAAAGTTATGGACTGATGAATTTGTCAGATGAGACAATGGACAGAATCAAGAGAACATGGAATGAAAGGCAAAAGGAGATATGGGTTAAGAACAAGTATGGGATACCTGTTATGATTCCCTTAGGATGTTCATGATTTCCTTTATGGGAACATCTTCTTTACCTAGGGTGTCTGATGCAGGAGCATCCTAGGATCCTTGGTAATCCTGCTCAACCAAAAATATGTTTGTTTTGTTCTTTAGTTTTTTTGGAGGTTGCTCGGATAATTCTTTGTTACTCAGATCTATTGCTCGAGCATGCTTGTTTCCTGTTGCTCAGGTCTATCACTTGGGCATGCTTATTCTTTGTTTCTCGAGTCTATCACTCAGGCATGTTTGTTTCTTGTTTCCCGGGTGTTCCTTGCCCGAGTCACTCTGTTTCTCGGTCATCCTTTGCCCAATTTTTTTTATTTTGGAGTTGGATCTGGTAGCCAAATTCTGCATTGAATTTTGATTGTGACATTAATGGTAGATCTCTCATTGGGGTTTGTGTGGACCTAAATCTGGGTCTAGGGTTTCTCCAATGATTGTTTTCATGGCCGACCTAATTGGTTTCTTTTGTATTTAAGTAGTATTTTGTTCTTAGTTTGAAAACAAGGCAGATCAGATTAGAGAGGAGATTAAGTGTTAGATCTGAGAATATGGATCATGAGCTGCATGTTTGCAGAAGATCTATAGTTGATCTTGAATTGCATCTTTGTATTTGGTCGTAATCAGGAAGGCCTTATAGCCCGACATGTTGAATGTAATCAAATATGAAATGAATATGAAATGATATAAGTTGTTATATCTCTGTGTTGTTGAGTTTCCGTTGCGTGTCTTTTTTGGAGAGCCCTTTATTGGGTCCTCCAACCTTGACTGCATCACAATCATATGAATTCGGGAACAAACTTGAAATTTTCCTACAATTGAAAGTGGATTGGTGATCTGCTAGGAGAGCTTCTTCTCAATTCTAGTGAGTACTATGTTCCAAAGGTAAATTGAAAAGCCTAAAAGGAAAAGGGAATGTTGAAAAAATGAATATTTCCCTATGATCAAACCACTTCCATCCATAGCTAAGGATCCAAGACAATGTGGTAAAAGTTGTTTTAAGATAGAATTGAGTCTCATGCCATTAAATTATCAATCCAAAGGCCAAGAAAAAGGTGTTGATAAACTAGAGTGCTTCTTCAATGATATTTTCTCCTCTTCAATAAGAGTGAGAAATGAATCTTTCACAAAGTAGCCACTTACTAGTTTGTTCAATCACTTAGGAAAGGAAATATCTCTAACCCTACTAGAGTAGATGAATTTTGTCAATAAATAACCAAACCCTTTATAAAAAAATAAAATGCAAAGGACTAAGGAGGAATACCTACTAAATTTAACGATGAAGGCCATAAGAATGAGACTAGCATTCATTAATGGTGATGCAAGTTGAGGCATGAACAAAAAACATATTGATTGTTTGAATCAATTAGTTACCAAACCCTAAGGCACTAAGAATAGAAAGAGTGAAAGGAATCAATACAAAAAAAAAAAAAAAATTAGATCTTCAAGCCTATTTGGTGCCTTCACAAACAATAATGATGTAGTCCACAATAAATCTAGACTTAATAAAACTAGTTTTCTCAAAATTAATAATTCAAGGAAGCATATGATGGATCTTCGGGGACATAGCCTTAGAAATAATCTTGTAAGATACACAAAGAAATTTAATCAACCACCAATTACAAATATCCTTAGGATCCCCTAGTTTTGGTATGAATTAATACTTCCTTTATTTGTTAATTTTCTTATATACTAGTAATGAAATGCCCCAAGATAGAACTTATCCAAATCAAATCTCATATAAGGCCCAAGAACTTTGTGGGACTCAAGGGTGAACCCATCACATCTAAATTCTTTCTAATTATACATAGAGATGACAACCTCCTCATGGTCCTTTATGCAAAACAACTACTACCAAAAAGAATTTTGAGCTTAAGATATCCTACATGGGACAAATAGGAGGCAATAAAATGCCTCAAAATAATACTAATTAAGATCATAGCTCATATAAGGCCAAAGACCTTTGTGGGAATCAAAGGGGAACCTGTCATATCTAAATTATTTCTAATTATCCATACAGATGACAACCTCCTTAATGCAAATATATTACTAACAAAAGGAGATTTGAGCTTCAGATATCCTACATGGGGCAATAGGAGGCAATCTTGAAGATCACTCTCTCACTCAAAGGAAGGACCTTGAGCAATGAAATCTAGTTATTATAGTGGAAAAAAATCTTGGAGAATTTTTGGGAGCTCAAAGAGCACTATCCAACCTTTCATTTTGTTTATGTCTAGGGAGGAGTGAAGTGCACAAAGAGGACAAATATTTTCAATTGCATGATCACCTAGCTTAAGTGAATGTATTTGAGCCTTAATTTGAACACCTCAAGTTCAACATAAATGATTGTAATTTTCTTCTTCTAACAAAGTTGAGGCACACAAACTTGCAAAGCGAGAGAGAATGGAGCCCAAACAAGAGCTTTTATGGCATGACAGAGATCCAATGTGGTGGCCTCATATGAATTTCCATTAAAAATGGTCAATTGATGACTATATATATGGAAGAAGAATGATCTACATTTTATGACATGATTCCACCAAGAAATCCTACTATTGTTTTTTATTAAGGTAAAAACAGGTTTTGAAGGGGCCCCGAAACCCTATACAATATTGTCAAAAAAGATATTCAAATAAGCACTCTAAAATTGTACAAAGCAAGACCACCACGAGGGTTTTGAAACAGGTTCCCTCAACCTAGACACAAAAAAGATACTAGAAAAAGGATCTACCACCCAAACAAGAACAAAACGCTACTAAAGAGGAATTACATAACAAAACCAGCAGCCCAAGAACTTCCAGCAAGCAGCAATACATCTGCCAGCAAAGGAAAGCTCAAACAAGTTATTTCTTTCCCTTCTGGGAACGAAGAGACATATCAAAAGAGGGTGGACGAATTGATTTTTTCTTTCCTTTTACAGAAGTCCACCCACCCTCCACATCCTTAGCCAAATCCAGCATAGTATTCAAATCAAGTTTCAGGACCCCCAAAACCTGAGGTTGTCCCAGGAAAGGGCCAGGAGAATCCAATGAAGCAGCATCGGAAGAAGACTCAATAGCTACCTTTTCAGAAAAAAACCAGCGGGGGGTTGCCAATAAGAGGAGCAGAAGCCCCACTACCCTCAGAGCCACGAACATCAGATTTGAGGATAGTTCCTAGGGAAGAGCCATCAACGGACCCAAGAGGTACATTAGGCTCTTCTAACTCCTGAGAAGAAGAGACAACCTGAGAAAAGATTTTAATAGAAGAATCCTTCACAACAGAGTAATGTTGGGAAGAGGCCCCCTTCCACCAAGAAGCGAGTTTTTTAATCTTTTCCAATCCACACTGGTCCGCTAAGTGACCAATTTTAAAGCATCTCCTGCATCTAAAGGGGAGGCCTTCATAATCCAAAGTTTGGATCCATGACCCTTTAGGATGCACCAACTTAATATTTTCTGGAAGACCTTTGGACGTATCCAAATCAACTAGGATCCTAGCATAAGTTGAGTGAAGAATATCATCTGATTCCTCATCAACCATCAAGAAGTCCCCAAGAGCCTCACCCACCGCCTCAAGAAGAGAATTAACCCATAAATAAAGAGGGAGATGAGGGAGCCTCACCCAAGTAGGAACCTTGGAGAAAGACTCAATAGAAGCATCAAAGTCTGGATGCCAGGGCTTCATCATGAGCATACTCCGATCATTCCAGCTAAAAAAATGATCACATAGTATCACTTTCCTATCAGCAACCCTCTCAAACTTGGCAATGAAAAAGCCCCTTTCCATTGGTAAAATGTGAGCCATTTCATAAATGATTGGTTCCCAATGCCATGAAATCCAAGCATGCAAATCTGGAAGACTCGGCCAGAGACCCTTAAATCTACAGATAAGACCCTGATCCTCAAGAACTGAAGAAGCATGATCAATGGATTCCACTACCTCTCCATCCAGAGGGAGGATTAGAGTGTTAGAGAGAGGGAAAGGGGCATCAGAATGCTTTCCAGCCGCTGAGAACTTCTTAGAGGTAGCAGGTTTTCGCTGAGAGGAACCCCCAGTAGCAAGAAGATCCGCTGCAAGCACCAAAAGAGCATTTTCCCCAGCCGCAGCCGTTGAATCCCTAACCCGCCCAGGAGAACCAGGCGCAACAAGGGAAGAAGCCACCACAACTCTCCCTATAGCAGCCGAATCCACCAAACAAGCATTCGCATTCACCCTAGCAGCCACGTCCAAAGCTTTCGCTCCATCAGAAACCCTTGCGGTGGTAGAAGCGACACGAGGAGCAGGCAAAATTGTGATTATTCGTTAACTGAAATCCTACTCCTACTATTTTTAATAAGGATACCACTCAAGACTTTATATATTCTAAATGTGGGTCAGTGTTGACTGGTGAGTCAGTAAAAAAGTTTAAGAAAAATTGGGTTTTGAGATGATGCATTAGACCCATTTGATAATTAATACTAAACTTTATGAGAAAGTAGTCTAACAAGGTTATCTCTAAAAGAGGCATGACCAATTGTTGGATATAATAAGAAATATGTACTAAGGGGGGAGGGGTGAATTAGTACCTCTAAAACTTTTATCTCTTTTAACCTTAATCCATTTAGTAATCCATTGTATTACCAACCATCTGTTCTATACTATCTTTGTGTAAGTTATATCAACTCATAAACTTAATAAACATGTAAACATTCATAGAAGCATTCATGAAATTTAATGACACATAACATAAGATATGGTAATGCAGAAAATCCCTGTTAGAAGGTAAAAACTGCAGTAGGGATGGCACCCACAAAAAACTTCACTATCTGCAGATTGGAAGGGGTCGGTTAAGGCTTACAATTTTGATCACTTCTGATGCTCTACCCTATTAGGAGTATTATGTGGATACTGGTTAAGGTCTACTTTGTTGAGAGCTTTAGCAACACTCTTTAGTGTGCACTCAGTTAAGAAATTTACAAAGGATTCTTAAATCCACCTTTCTTGAAAGGATTTATTCTATTTGCTACACTTGTTAGAATGTAGACAAATATACTCATTGACCTGAGTGTATGCAATCTTCAATTTTTTATTACAGATCCATTAAAATCACATGTACAAAGTATCACCTAATGTGATTTATTAATACCTCCGTTTCTTGGTAGCCTTAATTCTTGGTTCTTGATAACCAAATTCATCTTTTATTGTTTTGCTTCTTGAAACTCTTAGTCTAATCCATAGATGTGCTCCTTGGCTAATATCATCCTCACATAATTTTTGAAATGAATGATTACACATCTATTTATACAATAGATTGACCTAATTAAGTTTCACATATTACAAAGATAACTCTATGATCGAAGGTTTACAACTTGACCTTGATCTCCTAGTTTGCATGTTTTTAATCAGTTAGACTGATTTAAAAAATTACAATTATCTTTCTTGTCCCTTAAGAAATGGTTTTAAATCAAATCAAAACTCTAAATATAAAACATAACTATTTTATCTGACATGGAAGTCAGATCCACTTTTCTTGGGATATAACTGACTTTCGATGTCTGATGCTCAGGTTGCTCTGAAAGTCTTTCGGTGTTCCTTCTGTGAAATGTCTGTCAAGTTCCCTTGCTCTGTCAGGTTCCTCTCTTGGCTTCTCTTTCAGTTTATAGTGTAGTTTTCTCATCAGGTTCCTGTGTCAGTTTCCTCTTTAGCATTTTTGGTTTGCACTGTAAAAGTGTGTTGTCGGGTTTCTCTATACTTAGCACTTTCAGTTTGAATTGTAAGCCTGTATTTCGGTGTAGTGTTACCAACAGTTCAAAGAACAGTTTTCCCTTTGCATACTAATGGAAAAATTAATGTCTTCAATCTCCCCCTTTGACATTAGTAACAAAAACTGATATGTGTAAAATACTAAACTGTATAGTATGTACACCATGTGTTTACCTTGTCATTTATGACTCCCCCTATGTATATGTCGGTATAGTATAAGTATATACATGTATACTTGCCTTTATACTATATTCCTTTTTTTTCACCTTATCTTCGTATCATTCTCCCTTTAATACTGTACATATCATCATTTTCCCATTTTTTCTCAATATGTATTGTACATATCATTTTACCCCTTTTTTGATAGTAAGGGAAAAGGTGTATACTTACAACTTATCAAAAATATGCGAATGAGAATTCTTCATATCCTCCATCATTTTTTTCTCATTTGTCCTTTAGGTGCTCAAGAGCCATTTTCTCTAGTGTAATTTTGGCATGCATATCATAGATGTTGTCTGCTACAGACATCTCGGAGGGTGGAAATTAACTTTCTTGCTGAAGTAATGTGTTGTTGCAGAAGTGTGAGGTTTGGTAATAGTTGAGCCTATAGCTCGGTAACCTCTTCTCTAAACTTTGATTCTGCTTCCAAATTTATAGTCTTAACCTTTTGATTTCCATTATCTTCTCATAATGCAATGATTGCATTATCATCTGTGGTTAGACTTTTAGCACTTGCATTTAGATTGGAATCGATCTTTGTAATCTTATCACTATTATCCTTAGTGAATTTATCCAAAGTGCATAGCTTTTGAATTAAGGAAATAGCTTCAGTAATGATTGGATCTAATTCATTTGTTAGTTTTAAAAGCTTTACCTTATTTTCTGCCACTTCTTGGCTGATCTTTCTGTCAATTTGTATTGGAAATTTTGTTCTGGTCGTTCTTCAATAGCCTTTTTTGCATCCAAATTTTGAGTTGTGATTTCTTCGGTGAGAAAAGAAAGTTGATCTATGATAGGTACATTGTGATCAACATCAATGTTAGGAACTATTTGGCTTAAGATGTCTCTTGTGGTTTTCATCACTAGAGAATCTTTGTGTTCTTTTCTAAGCTTTTCCTGCATTGCTTTCCTTTGACATATCTCTCCATATTCTATAAGAGATTCATAGTCAAATGTGGTTGGATCACACTTTGGTATTTCAATGATTTCATCAAGTGTGACCTCCAACTTACTCTTCTTGGTTTTCTTCTTCTTCTATTGTGATACACCTGTATGCAAAACCATGGCAAGTTTTTCTGCTTGGTCTGTTGTGCTGGATGAAGGCTTTGGTGGTGTTCTACCTTTTTGTTTTTGCTCAGGGTTTTCCTTTCAGTTGTGTGTGGATGTCTCCTCATCAACCTTCAGTGTAACTGCAACATCTCCTTTGGTGTTCTTAGGAGTGGTATAAACTGGCTTATCTTGTTCACCTTTCTCTTTTTGCACTTCATTTGTATCTTTCATTTGTGCATCCTGTTTGGTGTGATCTCCATCTTTTTGTGTGTGATCTATATTTGTAACATTTGTTTCTCAACTGGTGACTACCTGTTCATCGGTTGTCTCTTTCTTTTCTTCTTCCCCTACATCCTTGAGTATGCTTGCATCCTTCTCTGGTGATTTCTCCTTTTCTGAGATAATGTTGATAGCTTATATCAACTGTGGTATTTGTCCTGGTGTGTCTACCTATGCAAAATCTATGGTAGTGTCCTATTCCTCAGTGTAGTCTTGGACAACAGTGACATCTTCATCTTTCTGAACTTCATCTGCAGGATTTGCTCTGGTAATATCAATAATAGTATTATCGGGCCATGTCTCATATGCAATGTCCATATCATTATTGGCTTTTGTGTTCAATGATTCTTCATTACCATCCTCATCAGTAATAAGAATATGTTCGGGGCTCTATTTAGCCTGATCATCTATATTCTATTGATTGTCGGTAAGAGCTATTTGTGGCTCGGGACTTATATCCTTTTTAGGTATATCAATTATCTTTCTCCATTCAACCTCACTCTTCCTGTCTAGCTCAATTAGATGTTCTTGAAGCACTTGGTAGGATTTTAACTTCGGTGAGAACCTTTTGGAGTATTTCTTCATCATCTCTTCAATCTCCTCCATTTTAGATTAGGGTAGCATGCCAGAAACTAGGGCTCTTTCCCTTATCTATTTCTCAGAATGTAATGCAAATGTCCATCTTGTTGACAATCTATTCATAAGTTCTTTTGGCATCCTATTTGCCAATTGTATTCGAACATATTTGAATGTACACATCATTATGATAATTGCCTCTTCTATCTTATTCTGGTCCTTGGTGTCTAGAGTTAGCTATTTTTTAATCTTGCAATCATTTGTTGTACCTGATTTGATAATAGAAGTGCATACCTCATCAATTGTAGAAGGTAGTGTGTTCTTGACAACTTGTATAGATTATTCATCCTTTTCGGTGTCCTTAATGTCTTCCCTAGTTCTGAGGAACTTTCTTCTTTTTGTTGGACCCTTTTTCCCTGTTTGAGGCTTTCTTTTGTAGGTCCTCACTTGACCTTTCTTGATTGGTGAAGGACTTGCATATTTTTTTGTCTGACTCCTGGTCCTGGATGCAACAGTAGTCCTTGGTTTCTTTACTAGTGGTGGAGGTGGTGTATTAGACTTTGTGGATTCTGAGTCACTTTCCTTCTCAGCTTCACGGATAGGTGACTAACCCTTAGTTTCTTTAGTCTATTATGTTTCCTCTTCATTCACTGATATTTTTTCCTTCAGGTTCTTAACCATTTTATATTTCTTCCTATCAATCTTTTTCACAACTAAGCCAGATTTTATCCTTTCCTTGGCTTCCTCATAAGTTCCAAACATAGGTTGTGATTTATCCAATGGTTCATTTATCAATTCCTTAATAGAATTTGATGCTTGATCTATGTTAACCTCATAGTCAAGTGGTTCCAGCCATGCTATCCTCAGTACAACTGGCTTGATATAGGTGTAGTCAGTGTCCACCATAAAACAAATGTCAGTCTTGAACTTTTCTACTAATTGCTTTAGAATCCTCTTTCTCTTTTGCATTCTTTCTTTGAATCCAGCAAAGTATTCATCCATGACTGATTCAAAATTACCTCCTAGTGTCTTGACGAATTCACTAATCTGTGTGGTCACTAGTCTGGTAGTGTCCCATTTGACATTGCCTATAGATGGGAAGGATTCTTTGAAATAGAAAAATATGCACATGATGAGTGAACCAAACTTACATGAGTTATACTTTGCATTCCTTGTAGTCTTCATGTTCTCATCTAATTGCCTTAGAAGAATTTCTGACAGATCCAACTGCAGTCCCTTCTTGATAATTTTTTTATGTTGCATCCACTGCTCTGGATGCAATACTGTTCATCCTACTAGCCTGAAAGAACTTGTATCCTAAGACACATGCTTCAAATTTCATTTCATCATCTTTGATGGTGGATACCTTTAATCCTCTTCCATCCCATGTTGCTCCTATATTCTTTTCAATGTCATCTTTAGGTAGGTTCTTAAGATCCTTTACTTTATCGGTTATGGGATAACCGGTAACAGCTTGTATAACATCCTTGGTTATCGGTTTTGTCTCATCCAACCATATCTTTAGTTCATGTATTCTGCTTAGTACTAACCAAATCCATTTGGTTTTGAATTATTTTGGGAATAGTAGGGCATGTGTGAGCCCTTTCACTTCAATGTGCTTGTGTTCTTCCTTTATAGTTCCATCATCATTGCAAAGATTTTTGAAATCTTTCTCAACTTCTGGGTCTTCTATTTCTGCAATCTTGCAGTGAATATATTCTTTGATGTCTTCAACGAGTAAAACCCTAGCTGGTATACTGGAGAATATACCAACATTGTGGGGTTGTGAAGTAACCTCAGGACATATCTTGTAATGAGGTTCTTCATAGGTGGTATTCTTGATTAGATTCTCCTTTGCATTCTTTGCATTCTTGATCTTGGAGGTTCTTGAAGTTGATGCCATCATTTCAGAATTTAGGGCTTTTTCTCATAAATGAAAATAGAGTTCTTGATGATTGTCATTACTTACTTCAACCTTTTGTCACTGCTCAGAAAGGGTTGGATTTTCTTTGCAATTTGGTCACTTCGTGCTTTTTTTCGCTCTATTTCTTCTCCCAATTCGCATTGTGAATAATGAGGTGTTCCATCAACTATTTATAGAATTTTTCCCTAAGTTGTGTCATTAATGCTCACCCACTTCTCGGTGTTTGAAGACAAAGTCATTTGGTAGAACACACACTTCATTCTCGGTGAGAACGTTATGCTCGAAATAGGTGTTAACTTATTTGACTATTTACCAATGGATCTCAGTGTATGGCAAAGACAACATGTCAACTTTCATGATTACCGATGGATCTCAATTTACACTAGTGACTTTGCTTTTATATGTTAACCAATGATTATTGGTAAGTATTGACAACTTAGATTTGTGTGTACGCCAATGATTTTTGGTATGCATTAACCGATGAGATTGAATTCACCGAATTGTAACAAGTAATACCATAGTGCATCTTTAATCATGTTGAATTGGCAATTCATCAATGTATAATGGAACTAATGCAAAATATAACTTGGTATAATGCAGTTCCATACTTATTTGTTCTACTTAGGTGGGGGTGGTGATGTCACCAGATCCATTGCATAAGGTGTCACCAATTGCATTGCTTGGTTCAACTTCATCAGTGTTTGTAGCTTTCCTCCACATTTGGTTTCTCATCTTTGTGATGTCTTCAATGGTGTTTCCATTTGAAAAGGTGTTGGTCTCTGTCACTCAGTCTCTACAGTCTTTCTTTAGATGACCAACTTTATGACAGTGTAGACATGCAATTCTAGGGTTAGTCCAAATCCTAGACTTTCTCATCCACTATCTTCTGCAGTTTGTATCTATGTGTCCAAATCTTCCACATGATGTGCAGTTTTCCCATGTGTTGTAATCCCAAACATATGAGTTACTGACTCTTTTCGGTTGATAAGAAATTTCATTTTCTTTAGGCTTCCATGCTTTCATTTTCTTCTTCCAGCATTCAAGAGATGTGTGCCCATCTATTTTGCAAGGAGGACAGTATTTGTCCATGTAGGTTTCCTTCTTTAGTTGTTTCACCTCAGATTTACATTCATATGCTTTATGTCCTTTCTTGTTACATTTATAACAAATTCCTATGAATAAAGGTGTGGATTTAGCAATACCTTTTATTTTGTTCTTGCAGACATTTGATGTGTGGCCAATCCTACCATAGTGATTGCATGTCAGCTTTCTTGGTCTTGGATTTTCATAGACATTCTTTAGATCAGCTTGGTTTGATGATTCTTTATTTTTGGTATACCCTGGTCTGGTATTGTTGTTGACTCTTCTTTGTCCATCCAGAAAATCATCCATCATTTTGGTGCTTTCTTCAGCTCTCTTGATCATGTCATTATGTTGTTGTTGAATTCTCACTTCATGCTTCAGCTTTTCATTTTCTTCTCTTAGCTCACTGACAACTTCTATTCTTTCAATGAGTTATGTATTCATTATGTTTTCCTCCTGACTCATTAGAATAATCTGATTTGTGATCTCATGGTGATGTTTTGTAAGTCTTTGTATTTCTGACTTTTTCTCTTGTAGCTTTTCAGTAATCTTCCTCCTATCATCAATAGCTAGTGTTCTTTCTTTCTCAGCTTTTCTAGCATTGTCCATGACATCAATTATTCTTACCATCTGTGTCTCTTGGCCAATTTGCAGAGATTTTACTTGTCCAGCCAGATGTTGATTGATTTCATTCAGACTTGTGATGCTTTCTTTAGATGTATCTGATGCTTTGGTTGTTGTAGATCCTGAAGACTCAAATAGATCAGGTATCTCTTCTTCTTGATAGTTTGTTTCATTACAGTGAGATTTCATAATCTTTCTTTCATCCAACAGTTGTCTCATCTTGATTCTAGCTTCTTTATACTGCTCATAGAAGATTTGAATTTCTAGCTTCTGATTCTCAATACTCTTGTCTAGTTTGTACTTCTCCATTTGTATGATCTTTTCTCTTAAGTCTTTTAAACTTTTCCAAATAAGAGATCTAGCTCTAATACCAATTGTTGGAAATAATGGGAAGTATGTACTGAGAGGGGAGGGGTGAATTAGTACCTCTTAAACTTTTAGCTCTTTTAACCTTAATCCATTTAGTAATCCATTGTATTACCAACCATCTGTTCTATACTATTTTTGTGTAAGTTATATCAACTCATAAACTTAATAAACATGTAAACATTCATAGAAGCATTCATGAAATGTAATGACACATAACACAAGATGGTAACACAAAAAACCCTTGTTAGAAGGTAAAAACTGCAGTGGGGATGACACCCACAAAAACTTCACTATCTGCAGATTGGAAGGGGCCAGTTAAGGCTTACAATTTTGATCACTTCTGATGATGTACCCTGTTAGGATTATTATGTGGAGACTGGTTAATTTCTACTCTGTTGAGAGCTTTAGCAACACTATTTAGTGTGCACTCGGTTAAGATATTTACAAAGGATTGTTAAATCCACCTTTCTTGAAAGGATTTCTTCTATTTGCTACACTTGTTAGAATGTTTAGAAAAATACTCATTGACCTGAGTGTATGCAATATTCAATTACTAATTACAGATCCATTAAAATCACATGTACAAACTATCACCTATTGTGATTGATTAATACCTTTGTTGCTCGATAGCCTTGATTCTTGGTTCTTGATAACCAAATTCATATTTTACTGTTCCGCTTCTTGAAACTCTCAGTCTGATCCATAGATGTGATCCTTGGCTACTATCATCCTCACATCATTTTTGAAATGAATGATTACACATCTATTTATACAATAGATTGACCTAATTAAGTTTCACGTATTACAAAGATAACTCTATGATCGAAGGTTTACAACTTGACCTTGATCTCCTAGTTTGCATGTTTTTAATCAGTTAGACTAATTAAAACAATTAAAATTATCTTTCTTGTCCCTCAAGAAATGGTTTTAAATCAAATCAAAACTCTACATATAAAACATAACTGTTTTATCTGACATGGAAGTCAGATCCACTTTTCTCAGGATATAACTGACTTTTGGTGTCTGATGCCCGGGTTGCTCTGAAATTCTTTCGGTGTTCCTTCTGTGAAATGTCTATCAGGTTCCCTTTCTCTGTCGGGTTTCTCTCTTGTATTCTATTTTGGTTTACAGTGTATTTTTCTCATCGCGTTCCTCTGTCAGTTTCATCTTTAGCATTTTTGGTTTGCACTGTAAAAGTGTGTCGTCGGGTTTCTCTATACTTAGCACTTTCAGTTTGAACTGTATGCTTGGTGTAGTGTTACCGACGATTCAAAGAACTTTTTTCCCTTTGCATACTAATGGAAAAATTAATGTCTTCACCAATAAGGCATGCCAAGAAGAGAATGAGAAGGATTGCATTGTAATCATGGCACGACCTATATATTTAAGAACTCTACCATTTCTTGTCTATAAATTACTCCACATACACCAAATGGTATGAGAGGGATGACGATGTGAATTAGGGCATAATGATCCAATTTATTTCACATGTAAAATCATGCCTCCTTATCACCAGATATCCAACAAAAATATAAGGTCTCATCTTTATCATCCCCTTTGACCATATAAAACTGACTATGCAAAACCCATGTAGCCCGATGAATCGATAATCCACCATAAGATAGAAAATCTCTCCACAACATCATTTGGAGCATAGAAATTAATGAGTCTAAAAGAATGACTATAAAGAATCACGAGGATCTAGAAAATATGTTGATTTATATTAGACCCATGATCAACCACATGAGATTTCCACCTTAATGCAATCAAAGTGACAACACCTAATAACCAACCTCATGATTAAAGGAAAAAGACTATTTCTCATATAACATCACATTATATATAATGCATGAAGACAACAATTTTAGCCTCTTAAAGGTACAACACCTTGATATCAAAATAATTTTGATGAGTATCTCACACAAAATACTTCGTGGACAAATCAATTAGACCTTCAAGGTTCCATGCAAGGAAATTTGTGAACTTTCATACCATCATTGTGATCTAAAGGGTACAAATAATTATGTAATAATTCTAAATCCATTTCAAAACTTGGCATTATATTCTATCATTTTGTTGAAACAAACATGTCATCCTCTAACTGCCCAAAAGGACTGTGTGATTGGAGGAAACTAGATACCTAAGAAGAGAGAACCAACATTAGTTGAGATGATCACACAAGTTCTATTCAAATAGGATCCTTAAGGGTAGTGGGAGGAGAAATATTTTTCCCCTTTGGAGAAGGGTTTGAACTAGCTTATTGTAGTTGCATAGTAACAGGATCCTAAGCTACTTTTGGTAGGATTTAGGTCCCATCAACCTTGTAAATCCTTAATTTTCTATTTTCCCAATATATTTTATTAAATACCAATAAGAATTTAAAGATTGTTTAACCAACAGTGGTGAAAGAAAATGTAAAGGAAAACTTACTTTTAGCATTTATCATCTAGGAAGGGATTACCCTCTTGGAATCATTTATTTTGAGGTGTTTGGACACTTGATAAGGTTTGTAAGAGAATCTATGATAGTTATGATAGCTATCATGAGATTCTGTGACAACACCTATGACGGTTTATGACATATTCCTTCTGCAAGTGGACATGCATGAGGGATTCCTAATGACAACAGTAAGAGCATCTATAAGAGGCTATTGATTGGGGTAAGCATGAGGTTTGTATAGATGGTTTTATTTCTTTTTTTTTATACCATAATGGTATTCATCCTCAAAAACTCCTATAAATTGTTTCTTAGAGATAGAGTTATTCATTCAGCCTTGTTCAGTTTCCAGGGTAACTGAGTACTGCCAGATTCTACAAAGGACTATAGAAAAGTGTATTGTTATATTACTCATTGGATTAGTAATATACTTTCTTTTCTTTATGTGTCCAATGTTTTTAAATATTTTCTCCATGTAAATCTCATGCTTTACGTGTAACAATTTTCTAGTTCTTGTTTTGATTTTGCAATCATTGTATTGAGGGTTAATCTTTAGTTTTAGATTTGCCTTAATATTTAGTTTAAGTTTATATTTCAAGATTTCTTCAACTTGTTTGACAAAATAGGGGTGTTGGAAACAAGTGACACTTAGACCAAAGATGGGTTGGCCAAGAGGATCTGGTGGCTTAATTGGTAGACTACTCCAATAGTAAATGGAAGGTCCTAGATTTGAATCTTAGATGGTGAAAATGACTAGCAGCTATAACAAATGCTATTATAGGTAATGGTTTTGTTGAGGGGGGGACACCTTTCTCTTTAAGTGTTGAAGGTTTTTGAAATAGTGGGAGCTTTAGTTTTGTGTGCTTTTTGAAAATTTGAGAGATTTCATGTCATGGCCTCCACCTCTCGTCTAAATAGTGAGTTCAATGGCACTAATTACAAGATGTGGAATCTGAAAGTAGAAGATCTCTTTCAAGAGAGATATCTATGGTTGATGATTTTGGATAAAAAGAAACCACGTGGTTCTACCTTATCGAATGAGGAGTAGAGAAATTTAGACAAGAAGGCATGAAGAACCATTTGATTGTCTCTCAGACTCTGTCCTCGTGAATGTCTCTACAAAAGACACAACCTATAAGCTATGGAATAAAATAGGTGATATATATCAAACTAAGTATTTTTTTAACAAGATATATTTGAAAATACATTTGCATTATTTCAAAATGAAAGAGGGTGACTCTACAGTTGAACATTTGAATACATTTAATTTGATTTTAAGTCATCTTGCTTCAATATATGTTAAGATAGAAAATGAAGATAAATGTATTTTGTTGATTTTCTCTTTGTCTAATTCATGGGAAAATATAGTCATTTCCATGTGTGGTGGTGGTGTATAACCTAAGATGAACAGTATAGTTCCTCTGCTTCTTTTTGAAGTGATAACAAAAACTATCATGATTTCTAGCTCCCAAGATGCCTTGCATGTGCGAGGAAGGCCTAAGGAAAATACCCTAAAGGGGATAAGAAGAAGAAGGATAAGTCAAAAGGACATTCTAAGACCCCTGAAAAAGGGCAGAGTGAATTTTTGAAATTGTGGTAAGAGAGGGCATGTGAATGATGTAGGAGCATCTAGGGTGTAAGAGCAATCTTGCATCACCCAAAAAAAATATTGTCTAGTTTTTCAATAACGACTATCTTTGGGCAGGGTTACTATTTTTAGCAAGATTACTATTTGATTAGGTTGTTCATTTGAGCTTCAATTGTTCCTTTCAATTCCCCGGAGGTTCATTTTGGATATATATGTCTGCTGGTAAAATTTCATGACAATATCAACTCTAGTTGTGAAGATATTGAATTTTCCGTTTTGGCAGGGTGGTTCAAAAACTTTGAACTCAATTTCGAAGGCTTTGAAGGCTCTGAAAGGGGGTCAAACTTTGATCATGTAGTGCTTTTCTAGTCCATGGTTTTTGAAAAGTTTCAGAGGTTTTCAAAATGGGGTTATAATAGCCAGTCAACTCAACGGTTCACAAGTTATGGTTTTTCGGAATTTGTGCCATCAGGACTCCAATTTCAATACAAAAGGAAGAGAGAAAAAAGTCACTTAAGGCAGAAAATTGAACCCCCGGATGCCAAAAGTAGGAAAATTTCACTTTCTAAAATATCCTAAGGTAGTTAATTATAATACCTATATAGGGTTGAAGGGGGGATTTAGTGTTCAGCTCCAGAAGTGTAGATTGTGACGCTCTCTTGCATGTTATTGTAATGAAAATACCCATGTGATTGTAGCATGTTACTTTTATAAATATTGTAATGTCATTTCCTCGAAGATAATAGACATAAAGTATTTATGTTCTTGTCATTGTTTTTCTCTTGCAATTTTCTATTTTTCCCTCGTATTGTGTGTGTTTGGTTGAATAAGGGGAGTACCCTTCATCAAGTGCTATTAGAACAGAAGTTCCTAAATGTGTAGACAGATCGCCAAATGTGAGGCAATTTGCACTAGGACTGTGGTTGTGGGTCTAAGAGATAAGTACAAAAAATGCCTCCACTGAGGAACAGTGGTGGAAGGGTTGTGGTAGTGACAAAAGGGGGTTTTAGAGCCCTCTAGAGGCAATTGCAAGCACTGCAAGAGGAGTTACAGAGGAACTTATGTTAGGGAAAGAGATGCATGTGAGGATGAATATGAAGAAGAATAATTTGAAGAAGATTAAGAAATGATTAGGGGTCTTGATGAAGCTAATTATTTGAGGGCCATATCTAGGATTGGGAAGAGGCCAGAAATTGAAGTTTCTACATTTTGTGGACATCTTAATCCAAAAGAGTTGATCAATTAGATCGATGATATGGAGTACTTTGAGTTTGAGAAAATAGAATATCTTAAGAGGGTCAGATTCATAAAGGCCAAGCTGAAAGCTCATGCTAAAATTTGGTGGAAAGAGGTTTACTTGGAGAGAAATAGAAGAGGGAAGGAGAAGATAACAAGGTGGGATCGTATGGTGGACAAATTGAAGAGGCAATTCATTCTTGATGACTATGAGATTGATTTTCTAAATAAAATGCAAGGGTTGAAGTAAGCAGGAAAATCTATCTAGGAGTATACATAAGAGTTCTATCAAGTCCTTATCAGAATGGGTAATTTTAAATCTAACAAGGAGAAGATTGCTCATTAGATAAATGAATTAAGGCTGGCTATTTAAGAGGAGTTTATAATGGTAAGAATGTCTAACATTGAAGATGCATATCAATTTTCTTTGAAGGTAGAAGAAAAACTGAACAAAAAGTTTGAGAGCAAGCAAAGTGGAAGAGGTCATGGTGGAAGGCCTAGTGGATAGTCTTATGGAGGCAGAAATGAAGATCAATAGAAGAATGTTGACTCTAGTAGAATTCAAGATCAGAGGGGAAACAATTTCTAATACCTTTGTGATCAAAATAATAGAGAATAGAGAGGATGAAGAATAGGAAGAGGGAAAGGACCAGAAAGGGGAGGTTTTTGTGGGATGTGTTTCCATTATGGAGAAGGACATAGAGCTTATGAGTGTTCCCAACATCAAGAAAGAACAAATAGAATACTAGACAATAATGCAAGAGTTTCACATGTAGATGAAGATGCCAAGTCATCACATTCTGAAGATGTTGAAAGAGGATAGGTCCTTGTTACCACAAGAGCCTTGAAAAATGATGAGAAGGAACCTAAGAAATGGAAGAATTTATTTTGAGCAAGGTGTAAGTGTAATGGTAAAGTATGCAATGTCATTATTGATAGTGGTAGTATTGATAACCTTGTTTAAGAGGAAATGTTTGATAAATTAAGGTTAGAGAGAAGAAAGCATCTGAATCCCTACCTAATTTCTTGGGTGGAGAAGGATCACAAGGCTTTGGTCATTGAATAATGTCTGTTAAAGTTCAAAATTGGACACTATCATGATGAGGTGTATGTGATATTATGCATATGGATGTTTGCAATCAATTGTTAGGGAGACCATGGAAATTTGATCATCGTGTATTAGATTATGGGTACATAAATACCTATTCTTTGACAAAGGATGGAGTCAGAAATAAGTTGAAGCAATTGAAGGAAACATAGGAAAAGGTATACATAGTAATGCAAGAATATGTTTACTTGATGAAAGGAAGTTTTTAGAAGGAATGAACCATGAACATATGTGTTTTTCTTTGATTCCAAAAGTTGATAAAGAGAAAATAGAAGATATCCCTTTGGAAGTTGCAAATTTGTTGGATAAGTTTCAATATATTGTATCTGATAATGTACCTGATGGATTGCCACCAATAAGAAAGATTAGTCATGAAATGGACTTGATTCCTGAAGCCAGTTTGTTGAATAAGGAAAAACATAGAATGACTCTAGCAGAGAGTGAAGAATTAAATAGACAAGTGCAAGAGTTGTTCCATAAGGGGTTATTCAAGAGAGTTTGAGCCCATGTATTGTACCAGTAGTACTAGTGCCAAAAAAATGGAGAATGGAGGATGTGTACATATTCTTGGGCTATCAATAAGATTACTATCAAGTATAGGTTTCCCTTGGAAAGGATGGATGGCATTATGGATTTCTTAAGTGGAGTTGAGTACTTCACAAAGATAGATCTGAAGAGTGGATATCTCCAAATTTGGATTAGAGAAGGAGATGAAAGGAAGAAAACCTTCAAGACAAAGGATGACTTGTATGAGTAGTTAGTCATGCCTTTTGGGCTAACCAATGCACCGAGAAAATTCATGCAGCTCATGAATGAGGTATTGAAATAATTGCTAAGTAAGCTTGTTATTGTTCATTTGGATGATATTTTGATCTTTAGTAAGACATTGGATGAGCATATAATGCATATTCGTAGGGTCTTTGAGACGTTAAGGGAGAAAAGTTGTTGATTAATCAGAAGAAGTGTAGTTTTGTGGAGTTAGTGTACTTAGGATTTTTTTGTCTCAACATATGGTCTTAAAATGGAACCAGTGAAAGTGAAGGCTATCCTTGAATGGCCTACTCCAAGGAGTGATACTAAGGTAAGGTATTTTCATGGTTTGGCTAGATTTTACAAAAATTTTATCAGAAATTTCAGTAGTATCTGTGCATCCTCAATTGAAACCATGAAAGGGGATAGAAAAAATTTTAAGTGGTTTCTAGGAGCAGCAAAGAGTTTTGATTTGTTGAGGATAAAAGTTACAAAGAAACCTATTTTGGCACTTCTATATTTTAACAAGGAATTTAAGGTAAACTGTGATACTAGTGGCAATACCATTGGAGTTGTTTTGAGTCAAGAAGGTAAACCCATTTCTTAGTTTACTAAAAAGTTGAATGGTGCCAAAAAAAATATTATGTTTATGATACGGAGTTTTATGCTATAGTTCAGGTGTTGAGGAAGTGGAGACATTATCTTTTGCCTAAAGAGTTTTTTTTTTTACTAATCATCAAGCTTTATAATATTTGAATAGCCAAGGAAAGTTGAATCAAAGGCATTTAAAATGGGTTGAGTTTTTGTAGAATTACACTTTTTTCTTGAAGCACAGAAGTGGGAAGTCTAATAGGGTTGTATTTTCCCTAAGCATGAGGCGAAATTTGTTGACAAAGATGCAGATTGAAGTTTTTGGGTTCTAGGAACTCAAGAGTTTGTATCCTGAGGATCTTGATTTTGGTGAGGCTTGGAGAGCTTGCATAGAACATGTTACTCTAGACAGCATCTGATGGTTAGATTTTTTAATCCTAAAAAAAAAATTATTCAAAGGGATTCAATTGTGCATTCCAAAGATTTCCATTAGGGAGAACCTAATCAAAGAGAAGCATAGTGGATGATTAGCAGGACACTTTGGTTGAGATAAAACCATTGCTCTAGTTAGTGAGCATTATTATTGGTCATAATTGTAGAAGGATGTTTAGAATTTTGTGTAGAGTTGTAGAATATGCCACATGAAAAAGGAAACCGGGAAAAATATAGGGTTATATCAATCATTACCAGTGTTAGGGAGGTCATGGGAGGATATTAGTATGGAATTTGTTCTTGGTTTTCCAAGGAATCAGAGAGGACATGATTCCATTTTTGTGGTGGTGGACAGGTTCTCAAAGATGACACACTTAATTCCTTGTAAGAAGACTAATTATGTTATTCATGTGGAAGAACTATTTTTAAGGAAGTGATGAGACTACATTGTCTACCAAAGAGCATAGTTTCAGATAGAGACACTAAGTTTGTTGGGTGTTTTTGGAGGACATTGTGGAAAAATCTAAAGACAGATTTGAAGTTCATCTCAATGCACCATCGACAAACTAATGGGCAGACAGAAGTGGTGAATAGGAGTTTGGGAAACCTATTGAGATGATTAGTTGGAGATAAACCGAAGGAGGGGATTTGATTTTACCAAAAGAAAAATTGGAATACAATATTTATGTCAATAGGAGCACTAGAAAATCACCATTCCAAATTATATATGGAAGTAGTCCTAGAAATGCTTCCTAATTAAGGAATTTGAACAAAGGAGAGACAAGTAGTGCCATATCTGAAGAATTTCAGGACACTTGAAGAATTTGCATGAAGAGGCGAGGAAGCATATTAATAAAATTAATATTTAGTACAAGGCTAAGTCAAATAAAAAAAGGAGACATAAGAAATTTCATATTGGAGATGAATTTATGGTTCATTTGAGAAAGGAGAAATTTATAGTGGGAACATAAAAAAAAATTGAAGATGAAGAAATTTTGACCATGCAAAATCCTAAAGAAGTATGATTCATGAAATGCTTATGAGGTAGAGTTTCCCAGTGAACTCAATATTTTACCTATCTTTAATATTTTAGATTATACAAAGTATCATGAAGGCAGTACAAAAGGTGAAATAGTAGAATCACAATGGACTATTCCAACACCTACTTCAACTATAAAGAGATAAAGGATATCCTGGATAGTCGTGTGACTAGAAGCACAAGAAACAAGAAATATGAAGAGTACTTGGTCAAATGAAAGGGATGACGTGTTGAAGATTCATCATGGCTATCAAAGGAAGAGGTTGATTTCCTTGGTTCACCTCTGAATACCTAAGATATGACAAGGTCACTTCTCAAATTATCTCGAGTGTCTGACGCAAGAGCATCTATGGTGTAAGAGAAATCTTGCATCACCCAAAAAAAATATTGTCTAGTTTTTCAATAATGCTTGACTTCTTTATTGAGGTGCTTCCTACCATATGACTGCTCACAAGGAGTGGTTTTCTGAGTATAAGGAATATGATGGAGGAGATTTTTTTCTTACTAAAAGAACCTTAGTGAATATTGTTGTTAAAGAAAAGGTAAATTTGTGTTTTAATTATGGGATGATTATTTTCATTGATAATGTTTTACATATTCTAGATCTTACAAGAATTTTACTTTCAATTTCCAAGTTGAATGATTCCATAATGCATGTGACATTTAATAAGTATGGTTGTCGGTTGTTAAGGGGAAGTTTGGTAGTTGCTAAAGGATCTTGGACAAGGATTTTTTTTAAGTTGCATGTTTCTACCCTTTGTAACTCAACTTTTGTAACTAGGACTGAAAATACATGTATGTTGTGGCATTGTAGATTGGGTCACATTGGTGGAAAAGATCTTAAGACCATTCTAGATCAAAGACTACTAGATGATATTTCTAATTATTTTATTAGTAAGCGTGATTTATGGGAGTATTGTGTGTTTGATAAACAAAATGAATCTTCATTTCCTGAAGGGGTTAATAAAGCTAAGATACTTTTAGAGATTATCCATTCGGATGTATGTGGTCTAGTGGATGTTGACTCTTTGAATAGATCTCAAAATTATGTTTTCTTCATTTATGATGTCTCAAGATATACTTGGATTTATTTTATGCATTCAAAATTTGAAGTTTTCACTAAGTTTAAGGAATTTAAGGCATTGGTTGAAAGACAATTAGATTATAAGATAAAAGAATTGAGATCTAACAATGGGGGTGAATATTGCTCTAGGGAATTTGATGATATTTTCAAACATGCAAGAATTGTTAGGCAAAAGACTACACCTTATACTCCCCAACAAAATGGGGTAGAAAAAATTATGAGTTGCACATTAATGGAAGGAGCTAGGAGCGTGTTAAGTAGTGCTAATTTGGATAAATGTTTCTAGGTATAAGTTGTTGGTACCACTTGTTATTTTGTTAATAGATCTCCTTGTAAAGCTCTTATTGATAAAACACCTTATGACATGTGGTTCGGTAAGGAACCTTCAGTTTCACATTTAAGGGTCTTTGGTTGTGAGGATTTTGTTAATATGCCTAAAAATAAGCAATCTAAATTGGATCCAAAGCTCATAAATGCATCTTTGTAGGATATGTTGAGAATGTAAAAGGTTATAAGCTTTGGAATCATCTAACCTAAAAAATAATGTTTTCTAGATTTGTGATTTTTTCAGAATTTACAACTAACTCATATGAAGAACAACCAAAGGAAAAGTTAAAGATGATGCATTTTGAAACTAATAAAGAAGATGTACATGTAGAAGACCAAAGGGATGAACAAGAAGATGGAGAAGTAGAAGAGAGTTCAAGTGAAATTTTAGAAGATTCAGTTGTGAATAGAGAAGTTGATCATAATAAGGAAGAACACAAGGACGAACCTCTTACACCTTTGAGAAGGTCCAGGAGACAACAAAATCCATATGATATCTATATCCCACTATATTTCTATTATAATTTTTTTTTACTTTGTATTGATGATGAACCTAGGTCTTACAAGGAGGAACTCTCTTTGAAAGAAAGTGAGTGTTGGATGCAAGTCATGTAGGAGGAGATGACAACTTTGGATAGTTGTGACATCTGAGATCTTTTTATTTTTCCCAAATTAAAAAATCTCATTGGATGAAAGTAGGTATTTAAGAAGAAATTTGGAGAAGACAGACAATTAGAGAGGTAGAAGGCTATATTAGTGGCCAAGGGCTACTCCAAGAGAGGAGTTGATTTTGGTAAAATATTCTCCCATGTTACTAAATTAACTTCTATTAGATTCCTATTATCTTTTGATGTTGCTTTTGATTTTGATACAGAGAAAATGGATGTTAAAATTGTTTTCCTGCATGGGGATCTTGAAGAAGAGATTTATATGTGTCAGCCAGATGGTTTTGTTGAGAAAGGAAAAGAAAACTTGGTTTGTATGTTAGATTGGCCATTGTATGGTTTGAAACATACACCTAAAATGTCGTGAAGCAAAGAGGATCACTGTGTTTACATTAAGATTATAGATGATCAATTATTAATTATTGGCTTGTATGTTGATGACATGTTTATTGGTAACAACAAGGTGATGATTAGAGAGTCCAAAATTCATATTTATAGAATATTTGATATCAAGGACTTGGGGGGATAATAAATATAATCTTGGGACGGAAATCAATAAGGATCAAGTTAATAAAAAATATTTTGTTAAGTTAGAGTAAGTATGTCGACACCATTTTGAAGAGATTTAAAATGTAGGTCTGTAAGTCTATGAGTATTCCATTTTTAGTTGTTACTAAGTTGAGTTTAGGCATGTGTCCTAATTATGATGATTGTAAGAATTTGCCTTAGGAAAAGAATAAAAATGCCAAGATATAGAAGCTCAATAGATAACACAAGAGAGACAAATATGATATGATCAATTGATTTATTCAATAATGATCAAATAATAATGGATGCCCAATTCATGTCCAATTGATAAATACAAAGTAAATATGCTTGGATAAATAGGAAATGCATGATAACTATGAGTGATGCAAGAGATAACCTATCAACCAAACAAAGTGGAATCGCATGTCCACAAAAGGTGGATCATCCTCCATTGTATGATGAAGTATGTGAAAACAACTGCAACAATGAGAGGATGATAATGTAATAAGAGCACTAAAGGTGGATCTCACACATAAAGTAGAATTTCGCCTACACCATGTGCTAAAATAAGATGCAAACTCCTAGGTGTCTCATATGCAGACTACTATGCAATGCATTATCCTAAGTAAGCTTAAGTAAAGTGTAATTAGGAATATTTAATTACACCAACAATGATGATACTAAAGAATTTCTATTATTCCTTATGCTAGTGGCATTGGTAGTTTAATGTATGCAATGGTTTGTACTTGAATAGATAAATCCCAAGCAATGGGAGTTCTAAGAATGTTTATGTCTAACCCTGGTAAAGAGCATTGACCTTCTATTAAAAGGGTCTTAAGATATTTGCAAAGTAATTTTGATTATTTTTTAGTTTATCATGGTATTAATGATGCAGATAATTCATTGGACATATAAGGTTTTGTTGATGCAGATTGGGCAAGTGACTTGCATAGTCAAAGGTCCGCTAGTGGTTATTTGTTTACTTTGTTTGGAGGTGCAGTGAATTGGATGAGTAAAATATTGTAAGGTCCCTGAATAAAAACTAAATAAAAATAGAAAGCCAATACTTCTCCAATTGTACGATTATGACAATTAATATACAACGTTGGGATTCGTTGATATTAATTGAAGTTTTGCGAATACAACCTCTATCTGCAAATTTTTACTATTGTACAGAGCTTCCACACTAAAATAAATATATTGGTCAATATGCCATGATATCTATAGTAATGCTCACGATATCTAATAATCTTGGAGGTGCATATTATTTAGCAATTCTATCGCATCAATGAATTAGCCATGCCAATTATAATATTGGATATGCCACTACAATAAGTGACCTTTACTTACAAAAACCCTCGATAACATCACATTACTAATGAGACCAATATGTCATCTTTGCAACATTGATCTTAGATAGAGCCATAAGAGAGTATCTCTATTAGAAAGTAGGTGAAGGAAATCTGATTTCATCACTACCATAGCTTCTCTAAGAGCCTGCAAAAATGCAAGTGGTAGCTCTCCCTCTTGCATTCTCCACAAATAATTTGGCATCATTTGATGGGTATCATCAATGAGGGTGAGTGATGCGACAATAATAACTCTCTTTAGCCTTAATTGACCTTCCAAGGGGTGTGATCTATGAATCAAATGTTCTAATTTTTCTTCAACACCTTTTCCATCAAACCCATTCTCATACAAGTTGCCAACACCATAATCGCAGATTGGATATTTTTCCACATGCTCCTCTTTAATTTTTGTTGTGATATCAGCCTGTGGGCAATTGGAATCTCCAGTTTCAATCAACTGTCATCCACCCACTCTTGGTTGTCCTTGATGTGTTGATCATGCAAGGGATCATTGGTAGAGTCTACATCTCTATGAAACTGATTGGAAAAATTCATGAAAACATCTTCTTCATCCTTGTGGTTGTCTTGAAGATTTGGGTGGTTTCCACTTAAAATAACATTTTTTATTCTTGCATGTCCATATCCTCCTATAACTAAAGTGAAATTTTGAGCATGTCTTCATCTTCCCTAGGATTCATGGTGTCGTGTAGCCTATCATCCTTATTGTCAATCTCTCATTCTAGATTGTTGTTGTCTCTATTAACCTTGGAGGATGGATATCTCATCCTTAGGTCTATGTAGTTCTTGAGATATGTTAGGGATTTTTCTTGCTGAACCTCAAAATGCTTGAATGTTTGTTTTAACTCTATGACTCCCAAATTTGAAATAACTGATTCAAGCAAGAGAAATGACTAATTAATGAGGGTATTAGATAACATCCGCGGAAACTATTACCTCCTCCTTTTTTGAGATCCACTGACTCAGGCAGGTATTACCTATGGATGATTACTAATTGACAGTATCTTTTAAGTGGATTATCTTCTTACTAACTTGTTGAATGCCTTTTAATGGATCAATAAGTAGATGACTATGCAAATGACTATGAATATCTAGATATAGAGCTTAATGAGCCAAACTAGTATTTTGACAACAGCAAATAGTAATGCAATAAGGATTCTCATCATTCTTCCTTTTTCAGTTCTTATGAACTTCAGGAGGGATAACCTATTTGATTCTCTCTAAAAGGAATCGATAGACTTGAATTGTATACTCTGTGAGTACAATTACTTAAGAATGTATGTTCTTTTATAAGTGTGATGTAATTTGAATAATTGTTCTTAAATGTTGGATGAATTGAACAGTTACATGCAAAAATATAAACCAGTGCCTGATCCTATGGGCTAAAGAGTCAATATCTGGTATAACTCCACAATAAGGTGATCAATAGAATACTTGCAACAAAGATAAAATGCATTACAAATTATCCTCTAGTTCTATAACTGTCATCCAATCCTTAAATTAATTCTAAGTTCTCTGGGGTCATTTGAAATAATTAATCCTTCCTTGAAGGAGCTCACAAATGACTACACAATCACCTTGTGATCAGTATGTCTAAGTGCCTTACAAATAAACATACAAGAGCTATAACAGTAATGAAAAGAGACAACCAATATATAAAACAGAGATTGCAATATATTTTATTAATGTCTTAATGCTTCAAATACATTCAAATAGACACAAAAGTATAGAGGCTCAGACAAATTTTAGTAGTTTGCCTTGTAATTCTATTCCACTATTATCCCAGACTTAAAAATGTTACAATGAGTTCTATTTATAGGCTTAAACCATCTTGGATTCCTTAAGAAGTAAGGATGCTACAAGCTTCAGATGGTTTTTAGACCTAACCCTAAAATCTAGAAAAGACAAAAGACAGGAAAGCACCAAGTGATGGATGGACAAAACTGAAGAATAAGATCTGATTTACTCCTTGTCTTCTTGTGATCTTTGGCGCCTTTGTCTGTATATGTTTAGGATAGCATCTGATATTTGTAATGAGATCTAGTGATTGCCAATACAGGCTAACTTACACTAGTGTTTATGATTTCTAACCTCCCTATGCTTAGAGAGCAGGTGCCATGTGTCCTCCTATTCTTCATCCATGATGTCCAGGTCAACTGTGATAGGATTTTTCTTTTTGGGCTTCGTTAAGATGTCCCATGTTGTAACATCTTCTTCCTTTGGCCATTCAAAGCTCTATATATTCTCCAACTGGGCCTTCTATCTTTCCCACTTGGCATCAGTTATACTCTTGACATCTATGATGAATTTATTGCAATATGTTTATGCCTTAACTACTTCATCCATAATATTATTAAATCTCTCCATGTCCATCTCTCCTTGATCAAAGGCATAAACCTCTTTATTGGGTATCACATCATCAAACTCTGAGCCCCATACCCCTAGTGTCTTAATCTGATTGTCCTTTGATTTGATAGGAGGCACAAACGTATTGTAGCTAGGCCCAAACATATTCAACCTTGCCTCTATTTTATTAGCCTTTCCTTTAAAAAATGACAAGGTGGCTCCTATTTTCTCTATCTAAGTCCCAACCAGGGTCACTATCTCTAGCAAGTCTGGCCTAATTGATTGCAAAGATTCCAACCTTTCAAAAAGTATTGTTCTTCCAGACCATGTTGCATAATAGGGATCCAAAATTGAGATAAAATTATTTACCTCTACTTGTAGGCCTGGAAACTTGCCATAGGCTCCATATACCACATCAATCTTATCCTTTATGGTATCTACCCTATTCTGAAAAATTGTTGTTAATGCATCCAAAATAACTTCATTGTGCTCCCTTACCTCTTTTTCTATCTCTACTGTTGTATCCTTTGTTTCCTATGTTTGGATCTCAACATCATGTACTTCTTTTTGGCTCTGCAGGGGCAGCTTCTGGCATGTCAAGCAGTTGTTGTGTAAGCTCTTCTATGAGCTTCTCTTGTGCTTTAATTTTAATGAGACCTAGCTTCTTGTCCTTAACAATATCACTAGTCTCACTAGTGAGTTCTTCATTTTCTCAGACATTTGAACTTCCTTAGCCTCATTCAGTTGATAAAAATGTGTGAGCACTTGGGAATCTCCAAGTCTCCTATGTTCTAGACTGACTAGATAATCTTTTTGCCTTCCATTTTCTCCTGAATATTTAATAGGGTTGGCTTTTGATCTTTTGGAGCTAAGCTCCACATTGCTAATGCCTGGGATTATTGGATTATATCCAAACCCTCTGATCATGTCCCCAACCTCTGTTTCTTATGACAATTTTACATTAGGTTGCTTTCTAATATGATCAATGATAAAAGAAGAGGCCAAATCCCACCCTTCTACTAATAACATGCCACTGGCTTTGACTAGTTGTCTTGCCTGTTCAGGTGTAATTTTCTCTGATTCAGGATCATAATCCTACAATGTTTGTAGAGCCTTTGTGGTCACTAGATCACCACCTGCCAACTGTAACTGTGCACTGACTTGTTGCTACTTATTCCAGATGAGGAAGTCCTTGAATTCCTTTATTTTGATGAAGTTATCATCTTTCAGAAATTGATCCTGATATATCAGTCTGTCATATGTACATGTCCTGAGAGGTAACTCTACTTCCTCTTCTTCATCCTTTTCGAGCTTCTTTCCTGCTCTTATTTGTTTTCTCAGCTGATGGTCATATGCTATGTTTCCGGTAATGAGAGCACCAATCCTATCTTTCTTCTTTTCTTTCTTCTGAGAAGGCTCCCCTGTTTCAACTCTTTGTCTTTTTGGTGGGGGTTCATTTGTAACCTCAGTCTCAGGGACCTCTGTTATGTCAATTATGTTTTCACCCTCAGCTGCTTGTTCTTCAGCAAATGCTTGGTTAACTAGAGGGGAACTAGGCACTGAGTATTCTTCATCACTGTCTTCATCATACTTTGATGATGAGTGCCCCTTGTGGCCCTTCTCTGGCACTACTAGTGCGTCTTCCAATTGGTTGCACAGGAGAGTGTGGGAGTCTATCATGGCATCAAGCCTCTTTAGGTATGGAAAGTATGGGAAGAAACCCCCAAAAGTAATGCCCTATCTCTTCACCTATCTCTCTAGATCCATCAATTCATTGAATTTCTCAGCTCTTTTATCCACCTCCTCATCCTCCAATATATTATTTATCAGGTCTTCTTCCATGCATTCCTCATGGTCCTTTTTGTATGGGATGGTAGGTGTTAACAACTTCTTTGCACATAGGATGAAGCCGTCTATATCTTTGTACCTGTATAGGGCCACATTCATTCTGTAATGGCTCATCCAGTTATTCACAGGGTCTAATGCCCTCTTTCCAATTGTAAAATTATAAATTTTGAACTGCCTTGGGGTAAATGTACCCTTCTTATGAGGAGAAAGGTGTTCCTTATCAGTCAAAATAAGTTGCCTAATGAATTCCATTGTTGCAATCCTTGGTGGCACATGGAATGGAAAAATATGAGGTGGGTGGGTGCAACCATACACCCTGATCAATGTGAAGTTCTTCTCATAGTAGAAGTCACCCCAGTTGTGATCTCCTGGCCATTTGTCAAGATATTGGCATGGCCTTAATAGTTGTATCACCTTAACTAGTAGCCTTGTCTTGTTGACACCTAGGAACTTAAGAATTGGATAAACTATCCAATTTTTGAAGGCACAAAACTCTTGTTCCGTAGAGGTGTAATTCCACACTCTCAGCCAAAATTAAATGGGTTTGGCCTGGTTCTGGTGAAACCTCTGAGGCCTTACACACTGACATTTCATGATGGAGAAGTTGTAGTATAATATCAAATGCATTAGAATAGAGTAATGCATGAATCTAGGGTTGTCCTTCTTGTTATGTATATCAATGAACCCCTGGTGCATTTGATCTATGATATACTGGATATAATCATAGTTGGTACTAGTGTGAGGGCTCTGCATATCTAGGACCGTCATTAGGATGTCTGAGGTAATTTTATTTGGTCCTCCATCCTTTCCTAACACTCTGCATAGTGCATGTGATATATACTTCATATAGAAGTTCAAGTCCTTGTAATAGTATGGGGCAGTCCCTTGAATGGGTGCTATGTAGTTCTTCATTCTCCTTGGAACATGATGCTCCTGAATCAATTTGGAAGCAATGCCAGATTCTCTCGTATATCTGTTCTCTAAACTCTTCAAGTTGATCTCAGTGGCCATGGGATGGTATACATTAAAAGCTCTCATGAAGGAGTTTCTATCTAGGGTAACTAGGGCTTTTACATCCCTTTTGATTGTTTTGGTCAGGGTATCGTATCTACTGGCCATTTCTAAGATAAAATTGGCATCTACAAAGATATCTGCGACAATTAATTTGGCCAATCCACGAGTGCATGGATTTTACATGGGCACAACTTCATCACTATTGTTATAAAAATAATTAAACAAGGAATAACCAGAGGATCCTAGGTTTTTAGCATCCCTAATGAAACTCAAATCATCAATGAGGGTATCAGTATTTACCTTCTATTCTGGCTTGATCCTGGCAGCAAAGAAATGAATTCTTCAGAGTAGTTGCACTTCCCTTTCATATCATTGTTGGCATCATCACCTCTCCCACTGGTAGATGCTACACTCACTGCTCGACTCATCTTGTTCTGTTCCAATATAAATTACCGATATTGAAACAAATCTCCTTCAAACCCTCACCACAAACTGTCAATTACTCTATAATTTGAACTTCTGAGCACTGAAAATACTGCCAATCACAATTCCTTCTAAATTATGAACCAGGAAATCACTTCTTTCAACACACAGTGCTGGAGTAGCTTACTTTTCTTGGAAAATGCTGAACTTTTATAAAACTCTTAGCTCTGAAAACTTGGAAGTTGGTAAAAGAAAATGGCAACGGATACACTTACTTATAATTGAGAAATCAATGCAGCCATCTCTTTGAAACTGGTAAACTTACAATTCAATCACTTCCGCCATTAGTTTACATAATGTGACATCAATTCTGGATCTAGCCGTGGCATTTCAAACTGGCATGCAATCAATTATCAATGAGTGCATTTTGCTTATTAAAACCTTATAAAATTCAAAAAGAGATCGAAATCAAATCTGATTGGTTGTCATTAATCACAACTCGGCCACTTTTCCATCTGGCATAAATCTCTGATATCCTATTGGGTAGCAACTGTCCACCATGGTGTCGAAGAAAAGTGATGGGGAGGTCACCTTTCTCTTCTAGATTCCTACTCCCTCTTAGGAATCTCACTTTGGACCCTATTCACTTTAGGATCCTCTAGACTTCTGCTCGAGTCTCTTAGGGTTACTCACAGACCCTAACTGGAAGGATTTCCATACTCCCTCTCTCCTAGGTTTCCTACCCACCGAAATGCTTCACTCTCTACCTTATCTTCCTCTCCATGACTGAATAAAGTCAGTCATGCACCTTATCCTGCTATCTCTCTCTCCTACAAGCTCCCTAGCCAGACCATTCAGCTCGCCTAGGACTTGTCTAAAATTCTGACTAGCCTCTTCTCAATCCCAAACACAAAAATAGAATAAAAATACATGAGGGATGCTTCTTGATGGTCACACTCCATAGGATGGATTATAAGAGTCAAAAATCATCCATGAGACTTGATTGAATTCAAAATCCTACTATATAGAAGTCTGCACACAATAGAAGCACACACAGAAAACATAGGAAACTATTCTTTATTGAAAACCAGAAAATTACAATGTAAACACAAATCTTCTATGCTAGCCTCCTCAGTCTCTAACTTATCCAACCTCCGTTACAAATTTTCTTTCTTCATTTTATAACTCAGCCTGTTCTTTACTGTAACCGTCTTTAGGTTACCTGTCGTCTGCAGATTCTAACTCGGCTCTTCATTTTCCTCCCATAACTATCATCAAATCATCATCAGCATGGTTATCTACATGGACAACACTTTCCTCTGTGGCGTTCTCTTTTTATCTTTCCTCTGCGATGTTGACAATTCAACATATTTTCTTCCTCTGTTAGTCGCACTGTCACAAGTCCTAATAACTATGCATGCGATCTTGCGATGCCTTCTTGTCGCGCGCTCGCAACACTTCTACACGAGTTGCCTTTTGTTCTGCGACTGTGCGATGCATTGCAGTCGCGCTCTCGCAACACCTTGAAACGAGCTGTCGATTAGTCTGTGACTGTGCGATGCATTGCAGTCGCGCTCTCACAATGTTTTGAAACGAGTTGACAATTACCCTGCGACTCTGCGATGCCTCATTGTCGTGCACTCGCAATGCTCATAAACTAACTGTCTGCTATCATGTGATCACGCGATGCATTACTTTTCGCTCACTCGCACACTTATGAATTTAACCGTCGATCAACTCGCGAGCTTGCGATACATTATCATCGCGTTGTCACACCGGCTTTACACTAACCGCCAAATTCCTTCCGACTGTGCGATTATACTGTCATCGCATTCCCGCGACTGTTTTCCCTTAACCGCCAGTAACCTGTCGACTGTGCGATATACTACTGTCGCATCCTCGCACACTGTTTCCACTTAACCGCTAATCTTCTACGATTATGCGATATACTAACGTCGCCTTGTCACACCTGTTTCATCGTAACCGCCCAACACCTTGCGACTGCGTGATAAGTATAATGTAACTGGCCCGTTCTTGCGCTAGGAGTTAAAAAGCTGAAGCTGTTAGCGTTTGGGGAAAACTGCTAACCGAAACCAAACTAACTGTTAACCGTGATCTACTCCATTGATCACTCTGCTAATTACTAGGGCTTGGAGCGAGAAACCCTAGGGTGCTCTGCACCATACTCCCCCCTCTAAGAAGGAAAAATTTAGTTTGAATTAGTCGGCAACAATGCCGAACTAATCCCTTATTTCTTGCAGTCTTCTTCGTCCATCCATGTCACTTCTGCTTCAGGTAACCCTAACCATTTGACTAAGTATTCTCTGTATACCCTTCGTCGAGTTGTCTTCTTAACTCGTGAATCCAGGATTTTCTCTTCTTGCAAATTTGACTTAGTTTTCACTCGTATATCTTGAACATCTTTGCCTACTTCCATCTTTTGAGTAGTCTCAGGAATCACTGGTCCTCTGTATGGAATAAGATCCTACACATTAAAAATAGGTGACATATTTACATTGTTAGGTAAATCAATTTTATAGGCATTCTGCCCATATTTATCCAATATCTTGTAGGGACCTATTCTCCTCATTTGCAGCTTAGTAGGAATCCCCTTCTGTAATCTGGCTTTGTTCAGATGTACCATTACCAGATCTCCAATTTGAAATTGGACTTCTCTCCTTCCTT
>MU226861.1:529035-540785 GCA_018584345.1 Thuja plicata
GGTGTGTGTGTGTGTGTGTGTGTGTGTGTGTGTGTGTGTGTGTGTGTGTAAGCGCGCGTGCACATGGTTGTGCCTATGTGTTTGGGTATGGGTGTGGGCGTGTCAGTTGGTGTATGTAGGGTGCACGTATGTAAAAAAAATCAAACTACCTATAAAAGAATTGAAGAATGTTGTGAAAAAACAAAAGATCTTGTAGCTATAGAAAAGAATACATAAAGATATATAACATGAGAAGATGATTTAAGTGGGGTAAAACGTTTTAAGAGAAAAAGTCCTCTAAACCAAAACCAATCATATTATTAACCAAGTAGTTACAATATAATATCATCAACATTTAGATTTAAAATTGATTTCAACGACATAACAATACTTACAAGTCAATCATACAACTCATACAATGCACCAATGAATTGGCAAAACAAAGGCCATAGATCACAAGTGGTTTACTAGAACCATGGGTCAAAATAATGACCCAAAAATGGTGTTGCAATTGGCCCAAATTCCAACACCTAAGTTGGTCACAACCTCCTTTGCTAAAAATAGAAGATGCTCCTTCATTTGTCATAATCTATTCTAATGACTCAATTCAAATATGACTTACTATCCAATAGAGGTCTAGAAGCATTTAGATGGCATTTGTATGATCAAATATATATATATATATATATATATATATATATATATATATAACTCAATAATCTACATTTTTTAAGAAAGGCCTATTAAGTATTTAAGGCCCTCAAGTTGTCCTAGAGGTGTTGTGTTTCACTAAACCTAACTTGCAAGTGTACTTAGGTCTCTTGGAGTTCTTTCCGACAAATCCAAAAACTTTTAACTTTTATTAGTGGGCTACGAGTTCTAACTCAAGTTGGCGTACAAAGAATAAATATTTTCTTAGTTTTGATTAGTAAATAAATCAAATCATCAAGATGCAAAGCTGAGACATCTTTCCTAACAAAACTCTACTTTGATAGAAACCATAGAGTATATCAAGCTTACCACTACATCTAGATATGGAACATGCTTTGTGTCTTACATCTCATTAGTATCATATGATGCTACACTCCACTAAAATTGACTCTGCATATTTTAGAAACACTCACTAGTATCTCATTAGGTGTCATACAATGGAACATTCTACTAAAATTGTCTCTATGTATTCTAGAAACACTTGCTAATTCGCAATCTTGCATTTTGAATCTCTACAAATAGAGTCAACATATTTTCTTTGATTTCACAAAAAATTTATATTTGCTCTATCTATCCTAGTATCCATCCCTGAAATAAATTTTAACGCCCAAATCTTTCATATCAAAATAAAATGGAACCTAAGATTTAAAAATATTCAACATATATCGTTTGACTTCACAAAATTTTTATATTTTCTCTATCTATCCTAGTATCCATCCCTAAAATAAATTTTAACCCCAATATTTAGATTCAAGATTATTTTCAACGACATAACAATACCTAAAGTCAATCATACAACTCATACAATGCACCATTCTCATGCACCAATGAATTGGCAAGGCAAAGGTCATAAACCACAAGTGGTTTACTAGAACCATCGGTCAAAACAATGAGCCAAAAATGATGCTACAATTGGCCCAAATTCCAACGACCAAGTTGGTCACAACCTCCTTTACTAAAAATAGAAGATGCTCCTTTATTTGTCATAATCTATTCTAATGATCAGTGTTACCCGGAGACCTGTCTCCCCCCCTCCAGAAGTGTCCTGGAAACCGAGACGCGTCTTGGAGACTTTTTCGCGTCTCTGGATACTTCAAAAATGGCCAGAGACTTCATGGTGAAGTCTCTTGAAGAATCAAAGTCTCTGATTCCAAAAAAATGAAGTATCCCTTACGTCTCTTAATTAAAAAACAAATTTAAAATACAACATTAAGTCATTTTATGATTTTGACCCTTATTTGAATATTTTTTAGCAAGGCCATTTATGATTTAACATTTTTAATAAATATTAAATAGACAAAATTCAAACAAATAAAAAATTCCATGTGTGAAAGAATCAAGACAATAACAAATGCTAGAGATCCTTCATTATATCCTTTGATAGAAGAAAAACTACATGGAAGATGAAATAAATTGAACACACCCCTTCATTGTGTTGCATATGCCTTACATCCTAAATGGTATAATACAGAAGAAACCAAGAAGAGGGCTCCACATGAGGAAAGAAAGGTAATGAAGAGATTTTGGGCTGCAAATAAAAAGATTTATGGTCGAGGTGAAGAGGCTTCGATTATAAGGAGTCAATGGAATAAGTTTTCAGGTGGGCAAGGTGATTTTACATCAATAGAAGCTTTATATGATTTGCGAAAAAAGAAAGACCCTATAGAATGGTGGTGGAACCATGGAGGTGATACTCCTGAGTTGCAATCATTTGCAATAAGATTGCTCTCACAAGTGGCTAGTTCTTTAGCTAGTGAGAGGAATTGGAGTACTTATGGTTTTATTCATTCATTGAAGAGGAACCGATTGGGGTCAAAGAAAGCAGAGAACCTGGTGTACATTCATAGCACACTTCACTTTTTGTCTTGTGTTGATCCTACATATATGGAGGGTCCTTTGGAAAAATGGGACCAAATTGCACATGATGGATATGTTGCAACCATGGTGGAAGAAGCAATTGAACCAGATGGCCATAATGAATTGCCCCTAGTTAAACTACCATCAGAGGAACCTGAGTTGGTGAGTGATAAGTTTCTAGACAGCATCATGGCTAAAGACCTTGAGATGGATGATCTCACAACCTTGTGGATTAGATGAGATAGATAGATTTCTGATTTTTGTTTACAGTTTTGAGTTTTTTGTTTGCATATCAGCGATTTAACATCAAACTATATATTTTTGAATTTTAAATTTCAATATGTAATGATAATCTTAGCAATTATTAATCTGATTATTGATATATTGATATGATGATGATCATATGCGATATTCAGAAATCAGATATGACTATGAGATATGCAATAAGAGTTTTGAACTATTGAACTATTTGACTCTATATTAATATGGCATTACTATTTAGTATTAGTCTTTGACTCTTTAAACTTTTAATGTTCAATGTTCATAACTTCATACTTCTAACTTTCTATTGTTCTTGTTTTCAAAGTACTATATTATGAATTTGTGGTATTTCTTAAAAATTATTAAATTATATTTTTAAAAAAATTGCCATCTCCAAGTACCCCTGTCTCCTATTTTTGAAAAAAAGGTGTACCGGTACTGGTACCGAAGACCTCAAAGTCTCCCCGTCTCCGAGTAACCTTGCTAATGACTCAATTCAAATACGACTTACCATCCAATAGAGGTCTAGATGTATTTAGAGGGCATTTGTATGATCAAATCTAGGAAATTCTAACTTTTATTAGTGGGCTACGAATTCTAACTCACGTTGGCATACAAAGAATACATATTTTCTAGTTTTGATTAGTAAATAAATTAAATCATCAAGATTTAAAGCTGAGACATCTTTCCTAACAAAAGTCTACTTTTGTCAGTGGGTGAGGCTCTTGGGGACTTTCTGATGGTTGATGAGTACTCTTCTGATATTCTACATTCAACTTATGCCCGGATTTTGGTGAACCTAGACATTTCTAAGGGTCTTCCGGAAAAGATTATGCTGCAGCACTCTAGAGGTGTCTGGATCCAATCCCTGGATTATGAAGGGCTCCCCTTCAGGTGCAGGAGATGTTTCAAAACTGGTCATTTGGCTAATCAGTGTGGCTTGGAGAAGATTTAAAAAAAATCCGCTTCTTGGTGGAAGGGGGCTTCTTCTCAACATTACACTGTTGGGAAGGCTTCGTCTGTCCGAAGCTTTTCTCAGGTGGTTTCTTTTGCTCGGGAGGTTGTTAAGGCAAATGAGCCTCTTGTGTCTGGTGAGGTCTCTTCCCCAGGTGAGGCCTCTCCTCCGTCTGCTTCTCCTGCCTCTGTCCTTGCGGTGACTCTTTGTACCGAGACTTGTGTTCGGGTCTCTAATGGAGGTGAGGTTGTTGCTTCTCTTGCTGGCAATGCTCCGTTGTTTTCTTCTAGCTTGGTGGATACGGGCTCTCTTGTTGTACCTGTCCTATTGGCTGTACCTGGCCCTTCTATGGTACCTTCTCCTGGCTCTCCAGATCTAGGAGTTTCAGTTCCAGATTTGTTGGGTTTGGCCAACATGGTGGATGTTGGGTGGACTGTTGTGAAAAGGAGAAAATCTAAAAATTCGCCCACATTTGTTATGGCCCTTCGATCTCAAAAGGGGAAGAAATGACCCTTCTTGTGGCTTCAGGTGTTGGCTGATGGTTCTTTGCTGGTTGTTCCTCTTACAGGATGCATCTGGGTTGCTAGACTTCCATGTCTTATTTTTTAATGCGGTGTTGATGGATTTCATGTTCTCTTTTTCTGTGGCCCTGGCTGTGGCCTGTTTCTGTCTTTGTTCCCGTTGTTTTTTATATAAGAGCCTATTGCTATATCTTAAGCTTTGTATCGGGTTTCAGGCACCCTTTAAAACATGTTTTACTTAATCAAAAACAAAAGTCTACTTTTATACAAACCATAGAATATATCAAGTTTACAACTACATCTAGATATATGATTTGTCTTATATCTCATTAGTCTCATAAGATGCTACATTCCACTAAAATTGTCTTTGCATATTTTAGAAACACTCACTAGTATCTCATTAGGTGTCATGATGTAACATTCCACAAAAATTATCTCTGTGTGTTCTAGAAACACTCACTAGTTTGCAATCTTGCATTTTGAATCTCTACAAATAGAGTCAACATATATCCTTTGATTCCACAAAAGTTTTATATTTTCTCTATCCATCCTAATATCCATCCCTGAAAAAAAATTCAACCCCCAAATCTTTCATATCAAAATATAATGGAACCTAATATTTAAGAATATTCAACATATATCCTTTGACTTCACTAAAGTTTTATATTTGCTCTATCTATTCTAGTATCCATCCCTGAAATAAATTTTAACCCCCAAATCTTTCATATCAAAAATATAATGGAACCTAAGATTTAAGAATATACAACATATATCCTTTGACTTCACAAAAGTTTTATATTTGCTCTATCTATCCTAGTATCCATCCATGAAATAAAGTTTAACCCCCAAATCTTTCATATCAAAATATAATGGAACCTAAGATTTAAGAATATTAATTATATCCTTATCATAACAGATCATGAACATATGAAACTCTGCTACGAAACTTGCAAATCAGTTGCACTTGTTATTTCATTAGAAAAAAACTCAATCATGTTAGAAAAAAATTTTCCTTTCTTGTGTTAAGTCAAATATAATTGTATTGGCAATTTGTGAAAGTACTAAAATTAAAACTAATTTGTTGAACTACTTATAGTTGAGTGAAGATTTGATTTGTATAAAAAGCCACTTTCTTTTTGCTTTTCTAAATGCATATCTGTATTCGTTAAATATAACTTCATCAAGAGAAATCTTGACACTACATGGTTTACACGGGAGTTTGTTTTAGTTTACATGTACTGATTTTAGAAAGAGAGTAACTAACTTAAATTTGATATTGCCATTTTGGCAAGGGCTGTGAATTGCATGGTTGCAAATGTGTTATTCCTTCTAGGGCATAAAAAATTCATTGACTGTCTAGTTTAATGATAGAAAACTACTTTTACTTGACTATATAAAAACTGTGAAGATTGAGGCAGAAATTGAAGTGGCTTGCATGTTTTTTGTATGGAGTGATATCACTGACTTAAGATTGTGCAGCAACGCATAAATTTTGTACAAGATATTAGTAATATCAGCATCAAATCAAGTTTAACAAGCTGGCATGGATTATATAGATAAGTTCTAGCAAAGCTTGGTATAAGTAGCAACTAATGGTCTTCTAATAGGACACTAATAAGAACTTAATTCGCACAACTCCATCCATTTAAAGTATTTAAGCTTGATTCTGAAAACAAAGCAATCTTCTAGTACAGTGCGTGTATAGGCCAAGTGGACAAGGTATCCAACTTGCATAAAATTGGAACAAACCTGATAAAAGCTGTCATATTGCACTGTACTGTAGAACTGTCTTCAAGATAGTACAATGTGGATCTGTGAGTACTGTAATAAGCCAAGGTCTAAGTAGAGATGAAAATATGGGTTACTGAATTGTAGAGATGTATAGTCATCTGCAACATTTGTTGAAGACCAACATATCATAATATGTTTTTCTTACTGATAAGACAGAATGCATACCTTGTGACCATAAATAATTACAATCATATGTTATTGCAATTATATTCTTTATATAACAGCTAAAATTCATATAAGAAATAGCTTAGCTAATGTAATTAGCATTTTCTTTCTGGTATTCCTTTGTTGGTCCATCAAAACCATCCCTTCATATATTGGCACTAAACGGCAAGTTGTACCCGTTTGTGTTTGAGAATTTAGTGAATCCATCAAATATCCTTCCATCCATTAAAGAGAAGCTTTTAAATGTCCTCAACACAGAAGCAGCATTAATTAAATTCCCTGATTTTACAAGTTGTTTTTGTCCATTCCTTAGTGCCTGGCCACTCGAGGCTGCACCCTGAAAACAAACACATAAAGGAATGTGATTATGCAATACGGTGTCCAACAAAGACTAGATGGCAAAAATATCATACTCCACGGAGTAAAATCAACTTTTCAAATACACATTTCAATCAAATGTTGCTACATGGTATAAAGATAACCTACAAATTCTGACATCCAGCTTTATTTTTGTCCCTTTCTTAGTGCCTGACCACTCGAGGCCGCGCCCTGTCAACAAACGCATAAAGAAATGTGATTATACAATACGGCGTCCACCAAAGAATATATGGCAAAAATATCATACTCCACGGGGAGTAAAATCAACTTTTCAAACCCATATTTCAATCAAACGTAGCAACATGGTATAAAGATACCCTACAAATTCTGACATCCTTCTCATAATAATTTAATAAGATAGAGAACTCTAGAGAATATATTGGTCAACTTACAACATTGGAAAGTTGGTCTCTTATGAAATACATAGACCTCAGCATGGCCTCCAAAGTATCTTTCGTTATTTGGAACTTGACATCTGTCTCTCCAGATGAAGACTGTGTATTCTCCTGAAGCTGTGTTAATTAAAAAAATACATAATATAGTTATAAAGTGCTATTTCAAAACAATTATTTCTTAGATATGATACCCAAATTATTCAGTTGAACTTTGTCGATCCTTAGCAATATCTTTCTAATTTAAATGAGCTTTTGCTTGAGTAGCAAAGTGACATACAATATTTACACTTAAGCATTCTCTGTTTAACCCCAACACATACCTATCTCTACATAGATTTGCAATATCTGTGCATAAACCATCATATACAAGAGATAAATATATATTATTACACTAACACGATGAAGTTTTAAATCAAACGGTAGATTAATAACATATCAAATATACACACTAGTGGACTGAAACTAATAATATTTAAAAAGGTGAAGTGATGATCACCTCATATCTTTTATTGAAATTGATTTCAATGGTGCTTCCAAAGGTAACCCAAGAATAGCAACACTGAGATGTGTTCCTCAGGACCATAAATTATAATTTATGTTTTATAGGAGCAACATCGCACTTTATCCCAAAAGGCACCAATAACAAGGCAGAGGCAATCAAGTTGCTAGGCGATTTCAACTTGCCCTTTCTCAGAACCACTCTAAGGTGCTTGAGTGGATGATTTGCAGCTAATAATAAATGCCACCAATAAGGACATGACCTCTACCTTGAAACTGAAAAGCATTTTAGAGAAGCTAGAAACCTTGTTCTAAATTTTAACTCATTGGCAGACTAAGAAGCAAACGCGGATGAGAAAATGAATCCTCTGATCCTTACAGTAAGCTTTTTCTCTGAGTGGTTTTGGTTACAACCTCTATTCCTTAATGACCTCCTATGTTTTTGGAAAAGAAAACAAATAGGGGTTTGTTTTACATCTCAAATCATACAATGTCCCACATTCATCATCATTGATCGAAGTAGTATAGAATACTATTGTATGGAATGGCTATTACCTGAATTAAATAATTCAGCAATGGAAGCAATGCTTGCTAAAGCCTTGATATGATTATTTGTCAAGGGCTTTTATTAATTTTATATGCACTTACCATGTATCACTGTTCTCATGGATGCTCTCTACCTTCTATCAGTATCTTGTTGGAAAGACAAATCAACAAAGCTCAATAATTTCCTGTTCAAGACTTCTTCAATAGAATGCAAGACAGATAAGGACTTCCAAAACACATCCTAACAGGGACTGTATCAGACTGCAGCCAAACAATTGTGTTTTGCACTGAGTACTTGAGCATCATTGCTATGATAATTCTAGGAAAGAAAGCACAATAAATATAGGGAAGATCTGTGCTAGGGTCCTCATAGAAAAGGGCTTTCTCTTCAAAGTAGCTCTTTGATAAAAAACGATTAGGCCTAGGAGCTTGCAGCCATTGAAGCAGACTAAAAGTCTACACAGGGCAGTTTCAACTTTCAAAGCCTGCATATTTGGCAGCTTTAAGGAAAATTTGCTCTACTAAACCCTAGAGCTTTCAGGCTTTGAAGAAAGAGCCTTCCCTTGTTAATAAATCTACTGAGCAAGGCCTTGGCCCTCGCCTAAGATTAAAGCCCACAATTTGTATCTCTAGGACTGTTCTTGGAAGAGTTTTTTCCAGTTTATAAGGGCTCCTCTTCTCCAAGAACAAACTTCTGCAGTCCTACATCTCTTTGATAAAGAAACTAAGAACATTATAGAAGTCTTAAAATTTCAAGGCATCTAGGAGTGGAGAATATGAGATGGTCATGCAGAGGAAAGACTCCAAACAGCAACCTAAGGTATTCAAATACCCCTTCAAACCACCATTGTTGAACTAAACCTCATTGGGTTTTCCCTTGCCACTTTCTCTATGGATCACTCAAACTCTTCAATGGCACACATTTACTTGGGACACTTTCAATAGGTTCAATACACATCTTATAGGCCTCTTGACTACTGAGACACTTTCAATAGGTTCAATACACATCTTATAGGCCTCTTTACTACTGAGATAAGTTCCCTTCACAACTCTCAACAACAACTCTAGACATGAAGCAAGGTTCCTCCCATGACACACTTTGGGGCTGCACTATAGATGGAACAAGGGAATCATACAATACAAAATGATGTTGTGTTGTCCCTAATTTTGCATTCCCCAAAATTGGGCAACCCTACGCATTTCCTAGTCAGGTTGATATGCGTTTTTCTCTAAGCGTGTCGATGTTCCGGCATGAGTATTTTTCAACGGAATTGGTCATCCCTTGATTTCTGGTTGTTTTATCTTCTGACTAAACATCAAGTCCTTTTCTTTCTTTGTTTTTCTCTTTTCTGTGTTTTGTTTTGCCGCCATTCTTGTTGTCGTCTTCCCGCTCAATTATGAGTTCTTTTGGGTTTCTTTTGGGAGGTCTTGTCAGTTAGGTTTTTAGGTAGTCTGAACTTCCTTGAGGAATCACCAGTAAAGTGGGCTTTTCCTTGTCAATCGCGTATAGTGAAAGTTTATTTTATGTGCGAGATGAACTTAAAACTCCATCCTGAAGTTTCACGTCATTCTGTGAAGTTTTACTTAAAAATTTTAATGGTAGCGGGTTTTTACATTATGCCTGTGTATCAGATCATTAAAATTTTAGAGTCGCATATAAAATTATAAATTGTTTTCTCTATTTTATCTAATGACGATGAAAAGATGAAATTTATAAATAAATTTTAAATTCATTTATAAATTTCGAATTTCCATTTAAATGATGATCTACTTTGCATATATTTTAAAATAATGATTTATTCAAAACTCTAAAAAGAGAAATTGAATTTAAAGACGTATAAACATATGTTTTAAAAAACATATGATAGTACGATTTTAAATTCAAGTGACGTAATATGTTTTTCAAAATATATATACGGCTTTATAAAATAAAGCATTAGTTTTTATAAAAAATAACTATATTACTTTTAAGTAATATGTTTTTAATATATGCAAAGAAAACGATATGTTATCATTTTAATTACGGCTCTCTATACCTTAAGGCATCGATTTTCAATTTTATAAATGAAAGCGTTTATATGAGTTTAAAGAAACCACGACTGGGACTATCGTTCCCATCATAGCTTGGCGGGTACATTTGACATAGCATATGTTATGACTTATTAAAACCCGCGAGTCTTATGATAAAGTCATGGTTTCATTAAAACATGGCGTCGAAATTTAAATAGCATATGTTATAAATAGACCCACGGTTTTATTCACTAAGGAGTCGATTTGTAAAGACATGGCATATGACTCACGGTTTCTTTTCAACATGGCGTTGATTTATGTTAAAAAGGCATATCGTTTGTCTTATATACCACGATGCATATAAAACCGTAGACTTACTTCATGGTTATCGGGTGCTGTTTATTTACCAATAAAACATATGCGTTTTCTTTATAGAAGACCCGTTAATGCATAGCGGCGTTTTTTTATAAAGAATACATTAACGTTTTCATTAAAACGTTGGACTATGCCATGCCGCGATAGCTCTCTAGGAGGTATTTTGAAGTTTTTAAAACAATTTCTATCCATAACTTCCTGCGATTTCTATGGAGGAAACTGTCAATGGCATCTTTCAATCTCCAGACTTTGTCTTCTCAGAGAACTTCACCATTAATATCTGCAACTTCCACTCCTAGTTTTGGGCAGATTTGGTGATGTTATTTAAAACGTTTTCCTTCTCATTTCAATTCGAAATGTATTCTTTATTGCTGCATTCAATGATAAGGAAGGAATTGCTATGATTTAGGGCACATTTTGAAGATTTCTTCCTCTCATTTGCTGATTTTATGCAAATTTTGTTTGCATTGTAGACATTTGTCATTTGCCTTTCATAACTCATGAAGTGGCATTCAATTTTTGTGAAGAATTGTTCAAGAATGTGTGTCTATATATCTCCTTTCTTCTCTTCTTAAGCTAAATTCGGAATCCTCATGTCATTTCCAGAATTTTGCTTAAAAAAGAAGTTTGTAGTTCTTTTTGCATTCAAGGAGAAGGTATAATTTCCTTATCCTTTTTCTTTGTTGCATATGCATTTTCGTTTCATATTCTTCTTGTCTTTTCATTTTCTTCTTCTTCTTCCATTTTCTTCCAAGTTGCATATGAGAATGTCATTTATTCTCATATGCAGTTGGGATTAAAAACCCCGTTCTCAGAGATGTTCTTCCCCAAAATGAATAAAGAAATGAAAGAAACGAAGTGCTGTCCAAATATGCAATCAGCCTGTAAAAGTGCACTTTCCATGCTTCTATTTGAGGAAAAGTTTATAACTTGCTGCCCACATGCTATCCTTCCTAAAAAACCCACTTCTTGATCCTAATATGCAGATTTGCCTAAGAAGTCCACCATGTCTCAAGAGGAGAAAATTGTGTTTCATTCTTGCCTTCACTTCCCAAGATGTGCATTTACATCTGAAAAACCCACCTTCATGCATGACTTTTGTGTGTAAGAACCCCTTGTGGCTCTAAATTTGACAAACACTGAACTGTGGTTTAATTTTGAATGTTTGACAATTTGTCAAACACTTTGCAGGCAAGCTCTGATACCACTGTAGTATCCCTTGCTAAATGATGGAGAAAGATGATTTTTCTACTCAAGGAATATTGTCAAACAAGTTGCATACAATCTGAAAAATGTCATAAACGAATT
>MU226861.1:542998-555805 GCA_018584345.1 Thuja plicata
AGTGTAGAATCTTTGACAGATTACACGAAAGTATGTAAAGTGTTCTCATGTAATCATGCTGCAAGGACATTAGGTCCTGCAACATTGAATAAGTCAAAGTTAGTTAGTTGTAGATAAGCTTTGACTATGTCAAAGTTTGTTAGTTAGTTAGAGATAAGGATTGAATAAATCAAAGTGGTTAAGGGTTTCCCCTTTCTTCTCCACTTTTCTCTCTCCTCTTTTCCTATATAAAGGAGAGCTCATTGTAATTCTTGATCTTTTGTTTGTGCAAATAAACTATAGGCAAAACTCTTGAATTCTGAAAACTTTGTGTTTCATTGTAAGAGAGTTAAGCATTTGAATAAAGGAATAGAGATTGACAGACTTTGTGTTGTCATCTTGAAAATCAATGAATGTATTCTTATGTTGCACTTGTTGATCCTTGTTCAAATTAAAATAGTTTCTTTGTTTAAATCATTGGAGCATCTTTAATTCAAGTTTTCTGAAGACTTTGTGCTTCAGGGAATCGGGATTACTATAGAAATTAGTGGCTGATACACTCCAAGGACTGAAGACTTTGAGCTTCAGTATTGGACAATATATTAGATTACTTATTCGAGGTGAGGACAGGAGACTTTGAGCTCATTATATCACTTCGTCTTTAGATAAATCAACTGCTGCCTCGTTTGATTGTTCTTACGTCAATCATCGAGTCACCGGTATTACTGTTGTAAGGTGAACTATATGTGTTACAGTTCAGTTCTACTTGAAGCCACCTGCAGTAAGAAGGGAGCCTTCCCTATTGCTGAGAGGAGAGAGAAATCTCACATACTGCTGCCTAAAACACACGTTTTGCAAGTTGTAGTCTTAGTGACTTGCAAAATATTTAGCCAACATGTTGTAACCTTTAGATCAGGCTACAAACTATTCACCATCCACTTCCTTACATTTTCCATTGAATTGGCAAACAATTTTGAACTGGCTTGACAAACTCTTCATTTGCTGCCCTAAACTGTCATACTGTTTCAAGAGGAACAGTCATTAATAACTTTTGCGAATAAAAGAATCAAGAAAATCCCTTCGGTGAGATTGTAGATAACCCTAAGACAGACATTTCCTCCGATTTTCATCAAGATCCAACGGTGGAAACGTATGTTAAGAAGTTGTTGGCAAAACTGGTAAACCTAGGTAGGGTTTCTACTAAATGCAGATAAATTTTGCAAAACTCAATGAAAATCAACCAAACCAATTGCAAATGAAAGCTAAGACCATAGTTGGAAAACTTGGACTCGGAAAAAACTCGACAAGGCCTGAAAAAAAATTCGGGAAAAACTTGGCCAGTTTTCGAAAAAACTCGGCAAAAAACTCGAGAACTACAAAAACTGCTTAAAATTTAATTAGAAATGCATTTTTTGGCAAAATTCAATGAGAAGATGCATCCAATGAGTCAATTAATGAGAACACAAAAGAAACAAGCTGAGTCTAGATATGTTTAAATGCAAAGTGGGTACAAAATCGCATTCTCGTGAGGAATGTTGATGGCTTGAAGCAAAATAGTAAATAGTTTCTATAAAACTAAAAGTAAATACATCATTACAAATTTACAATTACATCTTCCTCTTCCTAGCTCTAGTAAAAACTAAGGGAGAGGTACAACTAGAGGGTCTAGTCCTAGAAGCCTACGCTAGGCGTGACTCTGCTGTTATATGGAGCCTAATTAGACTCGGAGGTTAATTTTCCCCACTTCTATAGGCACAATTTCCCCCTAGAATTTTTCAACAGGGATTTGGGGGCAGCGTCCCCAAGATGGGGTCAAGGGGCAACGCCAAAAATGACTTTAATAATTGTACAAAGGCGTCAAGAGATTTTTTCCCCCTCTCAGCATAAAAATGAACTTGACTGTGCCATTTTATTTTGCTTTATGCGGTTATGCACAAGTGGTGGCCGAGTTTTTCCAAATGGGTACAAGTCAAGTCGCTGCAAACAAAATACAAAATGAGAAAATGTTATTTTTAGTGTTTTAACACTATTGCACAGGTGCGGGCGAGCGAGTTTTTCGAAAAAAACTCGCCGCTTAATTGGTGAGTTTTTCGAAAAAACTCGTCTAGTTACCCTTGCGAGTTTTTCCCTGGAAAACTCGTCGAGCTATAAAACTCGGCGATTAATCGCCACTCTACAATTACTCGACGAGTCTTGCAACTATGGCTAAGACAATCCTCTATCTTCTCCAATTGATTATTGTTTCATACAAACATGTACAGATCTGCACAAATCAAGATAACAGTCTGCAACATGGTGAATAACACATATTTTAATGCACAAAACAAGAATTTCTCCTTGACTATCTCCAACCCCCCAAAATCGAGTTTGGAGACCACATATATACATTATCATCCATTCCAACTGTTTCAACCAACCATCTAACCATATACTTAACAATTACATCAATTTGACAACTTTGACAAAAGTTGCTTGACAATTTTTTTTTGCAATGTGACAACATTGTGCAACTTGGACAATTTTAATCAATTGACCTATAACTTTTCAAAATGGATCAACATGATCCCAAATAGTCTCAAAGGGCCTTATTAGACTAAAAAACCTCTAAACCACCTAAAAACCAAGAAATGACAAAATGCCCAAAATGGCACCCTATGATGCCCTTGCATTAGATATGGCCTAGATATGATAGGGGAAAACCTCTAGCTAGGGAAGATGATGCAGGAGCACCCAGGCGAACTGATGATCTGCACCAACCAAAAATATTGTTGGCTTGTTTACTTTCAATTTCCGTTTGTTTCATTTTTTTGGCTTTTGTCTATTTCAGCTTTGCAGAGTTCCAGTGAAACAATTATTTTGAAGTCTTCTTCCCTCCTTCGAGTAGTCGGTGCTCATGATGGCTTTCACAACATATTTGTTTGTTTTAAGGTTTGTAACAGCTCTTGGTCTTCTATATCTTGTTGGCAGCTACGTCTTAAGATACAAATCATAGTTTCGATTTTACGGGTGCCTTTGAAAGAAATCAATTTAAAAAATTATCAGTTTCAATACCAAGATTTGTGAATGGGGACTAAGTAAAAAAAAGGCCTTTTAAATTAAACCATTCAGCTTCCAGAAATGAATGGAATAAGAGAAATTGATATGTAAGTGAAATGGTAGGGTCGGAGGGATTGAATAAAAACAGAAGTAAACTAGAAAGGCAAAATAACACCCACCGCTTGGACTGTAAATTAAAGTTCAAATGGCAGCCAAGATAAAGAAAACAGAATATGATAATACAAGCAGCGATAAAGGAATGTGAACAGACACAAGGCATTGATTCCAAATCTCAGATAATTGAAAAATAAGAAATACAACCCAGGTGAAGGCAATCTGAGGGGAAAGTTAGAAGCTGTGAGAAGAATTAGAGGCTACAAATAGAAAAAAGAGAGCTTTTGGTGTGGAAGCATGGGGGAGGGATTGAAAATGAAGGTCCTTGCACAAGACAAAGAGCAGATGGAGCTGTGTTGAAGAAACAATAGAGGGTATGAGGAAAGCCAGAAGGTAGTGTAGCAGGTAAATTCAAAAATTTATAAAAATATGCTAAGTTACCACATTCCCAGCGCAGACATGGAAGTCAGAATTTGGTTCGACCCAAATTCGAATTCGATTTGTATTCATTTGAAAGTCGTCATCAAACTGAGAAATTTGGTCTAAATTGGTCAAATCGAACACTGCCAGAATTGTCAACGAATTCCGTCGACTTTCTCCCATCCTCTGCGAACCCGGACAAAATTCACGTGAATGTGTAACGAATTTGCACGCCACGGTTTTTTGACTTGTTAAAAGGTTTTTTTCTTTACTTTTTAGGTCTATTCGACCTTTTTAAACCTAAAATGGCGTAAGTTTAAAGTTTTTTTCACGGTGAATATATCATATTTCTCAAACAGTTGACCCAGTACATTCGGTATATAGATATAGGTAGCAGCCAGATGGGGAAACTAGCTCGCCATTGAACTGGTCGGGCACAGGTAAACTCTTAAGTGGACGATTGGCCGAGGTGAGAAAGAGCTTTCCGTTCAAGCAGCAGTTTAAGCAAAGAAAGCAGCAATAGATCTATACGAACTGATAAAACTTCACTTGGAGAAGAATCCTCATCTGGAGAAACAGAATCCCCCCTTGCGCTCAATTCACAGGCTCATAAGGATCCGCATCTGCTTCAAGCTAAACCAGCATCTAAGCACGCAGCGAGGGTGGCATCAGTGTATCTAAAATATCCATTTAGACCAATAGCTTCGTGAGTTTTGTTCTTGGTGAGTTTTTCTTAAGGCACAAAAAATTGCGTGAGTTTTCTAAAGGCAAACCAACATTTTTTGAAGGCTGCGTGAGTTTTCTGAAGGCACAGAAATCGCTTGTAGGGAGCTAAAGCTTGCAAATAACACTAACAGAGATAACAAGTAGGGTTTTATAACTTGTTTATGTTCATTGTTGTTTGTTTTCAATGTTTTTTTCTTCTTTTTTTACAAAATGAAATGAGCTCTTCAAGTCTAGATTTATTTTCTTACTTTCATTTTAGTTTTTTGCTTTGTGTGTTGTTTGTAGATTCATAGAATGGCGAGTGTTTCTAGCACCAAAAACTCCTGCTTTAAAACAAATAGATGCTCTCCACTGTGGAAATATGTGGAAATGGTTCAACCAATGCCAGGTGGAGGAGGTTTTTTGTGGATCTGCAGCCATTGCAAAGAGGAATCTAGTAGCTCTTATAGTAGAGTGAAAGCGCATTTGTGCTTTATTCCACATAAAGGCATTAAATCTTGTACAGGGAAGCCAAGAGTTAATGGGGTGCTACCTAAAACCCTTCTTCCAAACCACATTGTGAACAAATATATACAAGAGCAAAAACAAGCAGACGAAGCCGCTGGGAATGCAAATTCTCATCCTTTGCAAAAGTCTAGAAACAAAACAAAAGCATCATCTATGGCTTCGATTTCCAATCCCAGTGAACCACCCGCAGAGGGTCATCCATTCTTGCGTGCACCTCAAGAACCGGTGACAAATAAGAGAGCAAAGGGGCCCTTGGAAATATCATTTCAAAATGAAGCTAGAGACATTGTCAAGGAAGACATAGCAAGATGCATCTATGCAAATGGATTGTCATTTAATGTTGTCCGCTCACCGTATTGGCAAAGACTGAAGAGATCAGTTAATGAGGCTCCAAAGGGGTTCAAGGGTCCGGGTTATGAGAAGGTGCGCACCACTTTATTGGACAGAGAGGTGATCCATGTAGAGGCTCTCATGCAGCCCATCAAGGATTCATGGATCGAAACAAGTGTGACCATAGTATCCAATGGATGGAAAGATGCGAGGAATCGTCCTTTGGTCAATGTTATTGCAGTGTCCAAAAGAGGTGCAATATTTCTGAAAAGTGTGGATTGTGAAGGGGAGGTGAAGGACGGTCCTTTCATTGCAAACATTCTCATCCAAGCCAATGAGCAAGTTGGACCTCAAAATGTAGTTCAAGTAATAACTGACAATGTCAAGAATTGTAGGGCTGCCGGGTTATTGGTTGAGGAGCGCTTCAGTCACGTTTTTTGGACACCTTGTGTCATCCACTCTCTCAACTTAATGCTGCAAAAAAATTGGCACTAAAATTAGTTGGATCAAAAAAATCTACGAAGATGCACAAGAGATCCAAATGTTCGTCACAAACCACCATATGATGCAAGCCATATTCAAACAATTCTCGAAATTGGAGCTCTTGAAGGTAAGTTAAATTATTTTATAAATATAAATATGTTTTATAATTTTAGACTTTTAAGTTTAGTTTAGTAAACTTTCTATGTTGTGATATGGGCATTTTAATCTTAAATTTAATTTTTAATTTTTAATTTATTATTATTTTCATTTTAAAATAGGTTGCTGAGACCCGCTTTGCCTCCAACATTATTATTTTGAGACGCCTTGTGAAGGTTAAAGAGGCATTGTCTAAAATGGTAATCAGTGTTAATTGGAGCATATGGAGGCAATCTAATAATACCAAGGTAGCTGCCATAAAGGCAATGATACTAGATGACTCTTGGAGGGATCGTGTTGAGTACCTCCTGAGGTTCACTGAGCCTATATTGAGCATGATCTGATACACTGACATGGATAGGCCTTGCTTGGGTGAGGTATATGATGGCATAGGCTCCATGATTGAGGATATTAAAAAGATCATAAATGAGAGAGCAAGATCCTGAAGAAAAGTTCTTCAAGGAACTACAGATAATCATGGTAGAGAGATGGAACAAAATGACTACCCCTTTGCATCTCCTTGCCTTTGCATTGAGCCCCAGGTTCTATAGTCAATCGGTCCTCACGGAGAGTACTACTAGAGTTGGCCCATACAAAGATCTTGAAGTTGCTCATGGGTACAAGGCAGCCCTTCGAAGACTCTTTCCCGGTCACATATGACCTACAGTGATGTCTGAATTCATGAGTTTCGCAAGCACCGATGATTGTGGTCATGAGGCTCTTGAAGACAAGAGCAATGTTGATGCTCATAAATGGTGGTACTTCCATGGACAAATGTACCAGCACCTACAACCCATTGTCATCAACATTTTATCACAAGTTCGTTCTTAACTCTTACGTTTCTAATTTCTGAATTCTTGTTGATGAATATTGAATTTATATTTTTAAAAATTTTATTCAAAACTCTTAACTCTCTAATTTCAAATTTGAAAATCTTGATAGGTTGCTAATTCATCATCATCCGAGAGGAACTGGAGCACATATTCCTTCATCCACTCAATAAAACGCAATAGACTAAATTCCAAGAAGGCAGATAACATGGTCTTTGTGCATTCAAACTTGAGGCTCACGACACAAAGAAAATGCTTACAAGAAAAGGGGAGGCAAGGCATTGGGATGTTGAACCAAACCATGCAAAGTTGGAAGATTAGATTGCCCACTTTGATGCACTTACACTTGATGATGGTGATCATGAGCTACCTAGTGATGTTGAGGCTGATCCAGAGGCTAAGCCTAACATTGCTAGTACCGATGCTAGTGGCACTTTTGTTGCTTCTAATCTGCAACAGCAGAATGATGATGATTTTTTATGATATTTGATCACTGATGGCTGATTAGTAATGTTGACATTATTGTTTTTAAATTTTGAACCAAAACATTGATATAGTGGTGTATTTTGGCATTTTATTATGTCATTTGGACTAAAACATTAATATATGTGTTGTTGTATTTTGCTATGTTGCTTTATTATTAGCATAGTGGTGTATGAACTTATTTTCTGCTGCATATATATTTAACAAAAAAAAAATCTTGTACGGACAAACCCAAAACGAATCTGAACCCAATCCAAAAAAAATTGGCCAAATTTCGAACCCGCATCTGTACCGGAATTCGAACCTGCAACTTAGAAAAAATGTTTAAGAGATATTTGGTGACAGGAAAAAGGAAAGAAGAATAGAGGATAGAGGACTCCGTGAGGATAGAAGAGAAAGGTAGTGTGTACAACAAGAGTTTGGGAGTGAGGTATAAGGCGAAGCCAACTAGAAAACAGGGGAATGTGCCTTGTAGGTAAATTGAATAAAAAAGATTGCTATTGCACACCAAGTAATGTTGAATGATTGTTTCAAATCTTTCAATTCAGCATCTGAATTAACCTATGCTCCATAGAGTTTCAGGGACGGGGACGTGTTTCCGGTACGAGTACAGTTCAAAGCCAATTTTTAGGGGATGACTATTAAAAAAATAGGGGAATTTTTATATACAGAGAGAGAATTCAAATATGCATATCATTACATTGATAAACCATTCACCGTAGACATTTTAGAAGCTCAATACAATGAATACATAGAAAACTAACAAAATTCAAATACTTTCATTGTAAAAATATGATGTACATATAGCAAAAATGCCCAAAGGCTCCAAGTTTCATGCATGAAATGACATAAAGAGAAGTCCAACTAAAATACTAAATAGTAAACAATAACATAGAAGTTCAACTCCATAATCAGGTGTCCATAATAATCAAAATCAACAATGTATCTGCAAATGATATATGCCAAATATATGGCTGTCCTCTAGGAATCTAAATCAAGATCATCATCAGAGTCAACCTCTCAGTCACTGGTAGGGTTAGGCTGAATTTCCACTTCAATGCTATCACTACTACCACTTCCCTCACTCTCACTGCTGCTGCTCATCCTTATGAAATATTATAATATATAACACTGCTGCAAGTTTAAAAGAAAAGAAAAATTCACTCAAAATGCCCTCTTTATATGTTGCACAATGCAAAACAAATGTAAAATGAAATGAAAACAAATGGAAGATGAAACACATATCTGGAATGAAGAAGACTTTATGCCAAACCCTCGTCTTGCAACTCAAAAATGAAAACTTTCTTGCTGCTCCTCTTTCTTTTTCTTCTTGCCCAGAATGGTTGAAATGAAGAAGACTTCACCTTTTTAGCCCCCAAATACGGTTTGATAATTCTTAATTGATACTTCTGCCCACGTGGGGCCTGCCCAACAATTAAAAAATAAAAAATAGTCACTTTTTCAAAAATGGCGGACATTTGTCATGGATGGGAAAAAGGGGAAGGCATTACGTACCGGGGACGGTTGGGGGACGGCTACGTCGTCCCCAGTACCTAACGTCGTCCCCAAGTTTCCTAATCCCCTCAAAAATCTGTTTCAAAAATGTCCCCAATTTTTGGCAAAAAAGGGACGGACAGGGGACGGGAAATTCCCGTCCCCGTTTCAAACCCAAGACGAGAGTGGGGTTTCTAGGTCAGGGGACGTGTCCCTGTGGAACACAGGAAATAACTATTTTAAGAGTGCTTACATTTTGAGTCAGTGAAACACGGGGACGCGTCCCGACCCCTGGACCCCCCATGTTTCTGGGACAGGGATAGTGCGTCCCCTCACCACTGCTCAACTGCCGCTGGAATGTGGGGATGGCCAGGGGTCCCTAGGACGTCTCGGGGATGCCCAGGAGTCCCTTGAGCATCTCAGGGACTTTTGAAAGTTTGTTGCTCTAGATATTTAAAAAGTGTATTTTTTTTTTTAATTTCTTTGTGTGTGTGTATATACATATTTTGCAAGGAAATCAGATATATACATATATTTTTGGCTAATTGAAGGACATTTTTAGATCATTTGCAAACCTAATATGGGCAATTTATGACAGTTTGTAGCTGCTATTCCATACATTATTGTTAATTATGTTGGCTACCCTAAATACAGAACTGGGGTTTCTATGTTGGTGTTTCCATGTTTGCAATTCATGTGGTGCTACTATCATATTTATCCAACAATTCATATCCAATTCCATTTTCATATATGGTTGATTAAAATGTATAAGGGTTTCATATAATCAGTGGTGAATAACAGTATCACTGTCCACAAAGTATCAGTCATAATCAACAGTCATATTTGAGTATTTGACATATTTGACACATACAATTCATATCATAGTATTTAGTATTTTGCCATTTTACTAATTTGCCAAAGTTTCATTTGAAATGTAATTCTTATACATCTTTTCATTACTACTTTTTCTAGTACTATATGTATAGCAGCAACCCACCCCCGGGCGTCCCCGACCTTAGACCCTTTGTGCCCCCGTCCCCAACAAGTGGTGGAACACAGTTTTGAATTCTATTGCTACATATCTTCTCTCTGTCTGATATAACCCAGAGATTTTTAAATATTGCATCAATTGGTATCAGAGCTAGAGGTTCTGAGTACATATGCAAAGTGTCAAACATGAGGCAGCCTACGCTAGGACCGGTGGGTGGATTGAGAGTGGAGTGGTTGGTTGTAGAGAAGCTCATGTGGGCTCTTGCAGGTGAGAGAGAAGCCCTGAGCAGCGAGAGCTTGCAACTGCTGATTGAAAGAGTATTGAGATAGAGATGTCAACTTGAAGAGGAATGTCGGGAATAGAGTAGGTGTTGGAGAGATTTCGAGAATTGATAAGAAACAGTTTCAGGGCTGATACATGAAATGAGGTAAGATTGGCTACCGAAAATCCAAGAAATTATGTGAGTGAAGAAGAATGTGAAATGGAGGAATAAAAAAAAGAAGGAAAACAGTTGGAGGAAGTTGGAGAAGACATATTTTTGAGAGCTCTTTCCAGAATCGCGAAGAGCAACAAAAATGATGTACCAAGCTTTTCTTCAACATTAAATTATAATGAGCTGATTGATTAGATAGGGGAGATGGAAGAATATCTTGAAGTGGAGGAAATCAGAGATCTACAAAGGGTAAAGATAACCCAAACAAAGTTGAAAGGGCATGCTGCATTATGGTGGAAAGAGTTGCAAAGGGACCGGACAGCGAAAGGAGACCGAAGAACAATAAGATGGAATCAAATGGTGATCAAGTTGAAGAGAAAATTCATTCCTGGAGACTATGAAATGGAATTATTCAAGAAATTGCAAAATTCTAAGCAAAAATATGAGCATAAAGGAATACACAAAGGAGTTCTACAAGTTGGCAATTCGTTCAGGAAAGCATGAAATTGATAAGGAAAACGTAGCCAATTATGTGAATGGCTTGCAATTAATAGCCAAGACAAAATGAGAATGTTTCAGATTAATACCGTAGAAGAAAGCATATCAATATGCGTTAAAGGTTGAGAAGAAGTTAGTAAGAAGGCAATTAAACAACTCCAAAAGTTGTGGTGGGTTTGAAGTTAAGAAGGGACAAGCAAGCAACAACAAATGAAAACAGACTAAAGAAGAATCCAAGCTGAAATGGAGCAAGGAAGTGTGCCGAAAAACAAAAGAGAAAGAAATACCAGCAAGAGGACGTGGTAGCAGCAGTAGAGGGTTACCCTGTAAATGTTTCCAGTGTGGAGAAGTTGGTCATCGTGTTTATGAATGTCCCTAGAGTGTAGTGAGAAACCATTTGGCACAAGAGGATGAAGGGAAAATGATGCACCTCTGAAAGGTGAAAATCCCAAAGATGGTGAAACCCTCATGATGACGAGAGTGTTGGTGAATCCAAAGGCGGCAGAGGAAGAAACATCCCAAAGGACGAATCTCTTTCAGACCACATGCAAGGCTGGAGGTAAGTGTTGCAAAGTTATTGTAAATAGTGGTAGCATGGATAACTTAGTTCCAAAATTGATGGTAGAGTAGCTAAGTTTGAAAAGGTTTAAGCACCCTAGTCCATACAAAGTTTCTTGGTTATAGGAGGGGCATGAGATGACTATGAATGAGCAATGTCTGATTAGTTTTCAGATTGTCTCTTATAAAGATGATGTGTTGTGTGATATAATGCCTATGAGTGCTTGCCATGTGTTACTGGAAAGACAATTGCAATTTGACAAGATAGCCATTCATGATGGTTGCAAGAATGCGTACACCATCTAGAAAGATGGTCAAAAGTATGTGTTAAATCCTCCTAGGGAGAAGAAGCAAACAAAAGAGTCGAGTTCCATAGTCTGTTGTAGTGCTAGAAAGCAACTAATAGAGGAAGAGGAAAGGGCTGAGCACACTGATTTGAGAACAATCAAAGGGTAGATTTCAAGGAGAAACTGTAGATTGGATTCCAATTTATTGCAGCGGTGCAGTAAAGGAAACAAGAATATCAGTCCAAACAAATATGGTAGTAAGAGGTGTGAACATATGGGAACTTGGTCTGTAGTATTCCAACTCGCTGTTATCCCAACAGGCTGGCAAATTTCTAAAAGCCGGTAATGGTTACTTGTCTAATTTAAACAAAAGATAAGTGTGTCGCGTTGTTGTGTGATCTCTCAATGTATCAAGAATCAATGCATGTATATAGATTTATTTTAAACTCTACTACTGGACACATTTATATAAATAGTTGATCCCAATAAAGATGAGTGGTAAGGAAAACAACCCGAAGGACTCACACCTTTGATATTATATGGTAAAGATAATGCTTCCAGTCTTAACCGAAATAGAAACATTAATATTCAATTCACATTATTACATGTCATGTAAACATCCACGTGAAGGAAACAAACGTGCACCTTGAACTTGCAGCTCACTCCTAGTTTGGACGCAGTAGTGCTAAATGTCCTTCATGCGCTATCACTATACAAAGTCTGATGACTGCAGGTCTGCCACAACACCAGTCTATCGGCTTTAAGGTTGCTAAGACATTGCCCACGCCTCCAATGCAATGACTTGCCGCACGGCTCCTACTCCCGCAATGCCACACTCGGTATGATGCACAGTCACCTTATCGCGGTCTACACCCGTGGTGCCCGCACTGCAATCTTTGCAACAACATGTGCGGCTATTACTTCATCCTTGGGGTCCAACAAGTCTGGTGTTGTAATGTCCCCACTTTAGCAGTTGACCAAGTGTGTGTGCGTTAGCCTAGTTCTACATGGTCCCGAGGGCTAACGAAGGGTTTAAAGGGATCCTAGAGTGTTTTGGCCTAGTCATTTCCAGTTTGGGCCAAAACGGAGTTGATTTACTCAATTTCAGGCATACTTACTATTTTTAGTAAGTCAACAGGACACAGCAGAGGCCAGTTTTGGTGATTGTATTTGATACTCCTCGGCGAGAGCTTTCCGACGAGCTATTACTCGCGCTATTCGGAATCTGTTTGCTAATATATTTTAATGCCTGAAATGTTATTAAAATAACATTTAATTTAATTGTAAAAGATTAAAGTGTTACTTTAATATTTATTTTATGGGGATGGGTACCTAAGGGAGAAATAAGTGAATATTTTAATATGTTTTATATTGCACATCTTTTATCCCACATTGCTCATGTGAGTTGAGTCAACCCTTGGAAAAAGAATAAAAGGGAGCGTTTGTGGCTTCATTCAGCAGGTTGAATATGAGAAGAAATTG
>MU226861.1:584487-597833 GCA_018584345.1 Thuja plicata
TTATGGTTAGGGCCATTCATTATTTCAAGAAAGGCAGGGGAGCACTCTTATCTTTTGCAGGATACTGATGGACGAGTGCAAGACTTCCCAGTTCATGGGCAATACTTGAAACCATTCTTCTCATAAACATCTTCAGGGGGTTTTCTTTCCCTTCTTTGTTTTTCCTTTACATATTTTTTAAACATTGCTCTGATATCATTCCATGGACTAATTATTGATTTCGTTTTGTAGGTCTGCTCCATCCAGAGATAGCTGGGATACTCATCATGCCCACAAGGGGCATATGTCACCAACAAGAGCCACTGGTGGAGCCCAAATTTCCAAAATTAAGGACTCCATTTCTTACCCATTTTTGTATCAATTTTATCCCTTGATCATTAACATGTTAACATATTATAAATTTATATCTGATTAATTGAGATTAGCTTTCCTCTCATATCCTTAAGTTATATTTGCAGACTTCATGCTTAACACTATTTGCATAAACCAAGCATAATTATCTTTTTGAACTAGGGGACTGGAACAAATACATTGCACAGAGAAAAACGACAATATTATTTACCGTAAATATGGAGGATTATAGTGGGAACACGCTGGCTAATACAGACGCCAAAATCATGGGAGATGTGATAAAAGTCTGAATATCCCTGAAATGTCTGTTGGGAGCCCATCAAAAGTTTGACACCAAGATATAAGCAGTAGAAGACCGAATCATTTGTTTTGATTAAATAAGTAACATTTAATATTGCTTTGTGTGTGTTACAGGAGCTCCAGGCACAGGAGGAGGACACGGCAATGAGAGATTACAACAGAGACAGTCCCAAGCTCGTGCGTGAGTCATGAAGAGAGCCACGTTTCACCGATATGAAGATCTTCGAAGGGTCTTATAGCGGGAGGAGTCATTACTTGCAAAGAATTTGGAATTTTGGAGACATCCCGACAGCAAGTTTAAACCCGAACATCAAGCAGTTGCCACGACGCTGTAAGGAAAGTGATAACAAATGAAAAGATTACAATTTCCAAACGATATGTATCGACAAAGACACAACGCTGGCATCCTTAGTCATGCGGTTATTTGAAGACACTTATGTTATGAGTTAACAAGTGTGTGGGTTATTTGTGAAGCAACACGTCTGTTCACTAAAAAGTTAGTTTCCATCTGTCATTTGCAATCGGGCCCATCCAAGAAGCCTTCGATATGTTAAGATATGGTTATAAAACTAGACAAATATGTATTTAGTTGGATGAAGCGGTGTGTCCTTCTAAAAACGCAACTGCATGCCTTTTCATTATATATAAATATAAGATCAAAAATCAAATGATAAGAACACAGCTGGTTAAAAAAAACTGGCAAAAATATTCCACTTGGATATATTATTTTTTCATTGGTAGAGGAATGAAATTTTTGAACTAAGCCCGTGAATGTTGGATGTTTGAGTAAATATATTTGTAATGTGATTATGGAGTCAAACTGCATTGGATAGATCATCCGTAAGGAGTGTCTTTAGTGCAATATTGTTTCAGGCAAAATCTGTAAGCATATCTATTTTATTTGTGCATATTAGAGTTTTTTAAAATTATTCTTAAGTTGTGTCCTTTATAAATATTTTATTGATTTCTATAAATGTTTTAATATTCGGATAAGTAGATTAGGTCATTATTGCATTTTAAACTTGATAAACATAGATATTGTGAAATACTTAATTGTTTTCATATTTATGTCTGGTTTGTCTCCGCATCACAGGAGTTAAAATACATCCTAGACTAGTTTAAAATAGCGTTCATATAATTGATCCGTCACCTCTGGATTTATTCTATTTATAGTTTTAAATTCATTAAAGTTTTATAAAGTTGTATGTTTCAGCTTATAATATTGACTCTGTATGCCCATTTAATTAGGCATTGGTCTTTATATTACTCTTAATTCATAATTCATATGCTGGCAATTATTTCATCTCTCCTTTGAAGATTTAATATATTCATTCGTGGCATTAATCCATAATTATTATTTAAAGCACTTATATTTATTCAATCATTTACTTTTGTTATTACTTCATAATTTGCAAAACTTTCTATAATTCTTGCCATTTTGTAATCTCTCATTATATTCGTATTTTAACCATTCTGCTATAAGCATCCTGGGGTTAAGTGTTTTGTTCAGGATCAGGTGCACCCGCCTTGGCCTTGCAGAGCCAGAAGTGCAGGGAACTCGGATTATACCGTTCAGTTCCGTCAAGGTGGCCATAGCCGGTTGGATATCCCAGCATCGAGTTGGCAATACTCGTAGGATTCCTATCTGCGGTTTTGGGAACCAACAAGTTGATCCCAATAAAGATGAGTGGTAAGGAAAACAATCCGAAGGACTCACACCTTTGATATTATATGGTAAAACTAAAGATAATGCTTCCAGGCTTAACCGACATACAAACATTAATATTCAATTCACATTATTACATGTCATGTAAACATCCACGTGAAGGAAACAAACATGCACCTTGAACTTGCAGCTCACTCCTAGTTTGGACATAACAATGCTAAATGTCCCTCATGCGTCGTCACTATACAAAGTTTGATGACTGCAGGTCTGCCACGACACCAGTCTATCGGCTTTAAGGTTGCTAAGCTATTGCCCACGCTTCCAATGCAATGACTTACCGCACGGGTCCTACTCCTGCAATGCCACACTCGGTATGAATGCACAGTCACCTTATCGCGATCTACACCCATGGTGCCCGCACTGCAATCTCTGCCACAACGTGCACGGCTATTACTTCATCCTTGGGGTGCAGCAAGTCTAGTGTTCTACGCTGGCTCTAAAGAAACTACCGCGGTTATGCCTCCCGACTCCAATCCACAGAGATATCAAATCCACCTCCGCTGCTAGCAGTCCAACGTCAAATGTCGAGATGTAATCACGCACCAAGCATAGTCTCCGCACACAAATAGTCCCAACTCCCTGTTAATGGGGAACCTGTCACTCGCGTCCCACCTTGTTGTGATGTAACCTTCCTTCCTACTCGACAACTCTTGCTCACGCTGGTATTTTGAATTTCACTTGCTACGGTGATATGCATAAAACTGAGTCACTTGAAAATCATTTACCGTAATCTGTCTCTTTATTTGCTGATGCTGAATTTGAAATATTACTTCTTACCAATGCTTTAAGTTCTGAAGTGAAATCTAAATGATTCCACCAAAGCTGAGATGTTGGGGCTACATCCAACCTCTCGATTTCTTAAGGGGATACGTCCTCAAGAAAAAACCAGTCACAAATGCAACCAAATTTAATTTCCTTTTTGTTTATAATAATTCCTAGTGGTTTTCCCAAGAAAGCCTTTTTTTCTTTTATAACCTCGAAGTGAGGGAAAACTCCACAACTCAAGCAATGTGGGATAAAGGTGCTCACTTAAGTTACTTTAAGTCACTTAAGTTACTTTTATAAAATAAAGTAACTTAAAGTCATAAAGTGACTCTATAATATCCTTCTATAAAGTAAAGTGACTTTACTTTATAAAATGAGCCCAAATAATAAATGCTCGCCCACTGAAGCCTGTGACTAGTTGACATCCTCTGAAAGAAGCCTGTAGCCTGTCCGGATGGGGGAGATAGACTAACCAGGCGCCATAATGGTCTACTGTGGGATTGGGGACATTACATGGTCAGAGATACAAAATAACACCAATGAAGACATCTTGTATGTTAAGGTTGTGTTGATGTGAGTTTTATGCCACTGCAACATGCAGGATGAAACACTCAATGTTTCAGGATGAAACACCAAATATTGAGTCCTCTCTTGAACAAAGACACCATGTATGCTAAATATTGCAAAGAAAGATCATCGAAGCGACTACAAGGTTACTTCTAATGGTAGACTTAACTCAATCTTGCTTTAGAATATCATTTTCTTTGACTTTTTCCTCTTAGCAAATTCAATTGAATCTAGACATAATATTGTTGAGCTCCTCCATGCGACACTTGGCATAATCTGATTGGTTAAGATCGCCACCTCAGCGTGTTTATCTTATAGATTTGATAAATATCTCCTTATAATGAGCAAATATTTCTCGATACTCAACATTATCGAGCCTTCAGTTGTGATGGCTCATATTCTCAAGTTTCTTCATCTCCATGTAGTCTTATCCTTCGAAATCCTTCACCTTGAAATCTCCTCATTAACTTTACTTGAACTCACACTTGTACTTGAATTCTTGATTTCTCGGCCTTGATTTTCTTGAAGTGATAAAGTCATTCAAGTAATGGATTATTCTTCTTGATTCAATTGAACTTGGATTTTCGAAGGGAATTCAAGTTGATGATAATTCCTCTTTATTTGTAGACTTGCCCATTCCTGGTTCTTCGTTCTCCATCCTTAGCTCCTTGGTCTTGGCCTTCGAACTCCTTCCATCTTTAGCTCCTTTGGCCTTTGACTTTGATTTTCACCATCCTTAGCTCTTGCCTATTCTAACCTACCATACGACACTGCCTATTAGATATTTACGGTTTAATCTTGGTGTTAAGAGGATTAGTACTTGAGGGATCAAACTTTCAATAAGATATTCAACCAATTCTAAAAGCAAGACTTCCTACATGGTTTTTAAAATCTGATTTTGACTAAATGAATGAAGGTTTCAAATTCATAAAACTCAAACACAACCCTCATCTTCGTTCAATCCCATGTTGGAAAATGCATATAAATCCCCTTTACCATTCCACATCTACCATGAGAAAGACAATTTACCTTGCTGCTAATGACCAAATTCGAGTGTAAAACTCAGAACTGTAAGTAATTTGAACTATGCCAGGCCTGATTTTCAGTTGGATCTGGATCTAATGGCCATCAACTTGCCCAGATTTGGGAATACTATGAATTAGCCTTCAAATATAGGTGGTGTCTCCTCAACAGTTCGAATGACTAGTGAAATCTCTTGTTGCTTCTGTAGGAGAAACTTGATCTGCCTTGAGTACTTGATCTATTCTTGATAAATTGTTTTGAATTGGGTGTTGAATTGAATTCAACATCCAATATATATATGCCTTGATGCTCAAAAGTATTGTCCTTCTCATAGGGCCGACGTGGGCTTTTTAGATAAAAATTAAATTAAAACATGCCCTTTCCCTCCATAATCAGGCCAACTTGAAGCCCTTTATCAAATTCATCGCCTTTTAATTACTTGGCAATTTAATTAAAATCAATCTCATTGAATACTAATTGCCACTAATTAATACTTGTATTTTATCATTTAATATTCTCAACTACCCCAAGGCTGACCTTTTGGCATTTCCAAATCGAAATTTTCAAGCCCATAGACAAATTCTGATTCCTTGGTCTCATTGGGCAAACACTTATTTTCGGAATTTGATACCTCATGTGGCAAACATGGGTTTGGAGGCTTGATGAGGCACTTAAAAAAATCGGAATTTAGAGCTTGATGTGGCAAGTAAACATCGGATTTCACACCTCCACATGTCAAGTTGGGTTTAAATACCTCATGAGGCAATTGCCATTCGGAAATCAGGCCATGTTGTGTCAAGTCGGAATTTAAGCCTTGATATGGCAAGTGCAAGAATGACCTTTGGATTCCACATGTCCATGTAGCTAGGTCAATTCGGAATTTAAGCCTTGATGTGGCAACTTAAAAATTGGAATTCTAGGCATCGAGTGAAACTCAATATTCTAAGCTTCATATGGAAAGTGATAATCGGATTTCTTGAGGTCATGTGGCAGGGGTATTTGGCAGATCGGAAATTATAAGGTCATGTGGCAAGTGATTTCAAGCTTCATGTGTCAAGTTAACTTCGGAAATCACCAGCTTATGTATCAAAGACAAAATCAGAATTCGTACCTTCTTGTGGCAATTTGAAGATCAGATTTCAAGCCTTCATGAGGCAGGGCAGAATCTTTGGCTCCATGTGGCAGGATGGAAATAGAGGCTTTAGGTGGCAAGTGCCACATTTAGACCACTCAGATTTAGCTTAGTATGTGACAAGTGCTTTGAATTCACCAAAGGGATGTGGCAAATGCGACCAAGTATAGTTTGGTTTTCACATGCTCATGTGGCAAGCCCTTGAATGCCACTTCGATTTGACATGCTCATGTGGCAAGTGCCACATGAGGCAACTTGCAAATTAAGGCTTGATGTGGCAAGGTACCACATAAACATTCATCTTTAATTTCATAATCCCCTTGAACATAAACTCGATGCTTGTCATGTGTCAAGTTAACTTCAGAAATCACCAGCTTATGTATCAAAGACAAAATCAGAATTTGTACCTTCTTGTGGCAATTTGAAAATCAGATTTCAAGCCTTCATAAGGCAGGGCAGAAATAGAGGCTTTAGGTGGCAAGTGCCACATTTAGACCCCTCAGATTTAGCTTAGTCATGTGGCAAGTGCTTTGAATTCGCCAAAGGGATGTGGGGAATGCGACCAAGTATAGTTTGGTTTTCACATGCTCATGTGGCAAGCCCTTGAATGCCACTCCGATTTGGCATGCTCATGTGGCAAGTGCCACATGAGGCAACTTGCAAATTAACGCTTAATGTGGCAAGGTACCACATGAACATTCATCTTTAATTTCATAATCCCCTTGAACATAAACTCGATGCTTGCCAATTAGAAACTGACTTATCTATAATCGAACCTTGATGTTTGACATGACATTGACTAAACTTGAGGTTCGAATCCTTGACTAAACTCCCTACAAACTTCGTGCTTTTCCTCTTGACCACTATCACTCCACCTCCATACTTGATCAAATCTGACACTCTTTGATTGCTTCTCTCTTTCTAAGGCTCGGGAACTTCAAAGTCTCCTCCCAATCAAGACTTTCCATTTTAGGAGACTTGCAAAATCTTAAACTACTACCAATCTACTCTACCATCTAAACCTACCAACAAGAAAAGCAAAAAAGAGGGGGTCCCCATTTGCAATGGGGCAATAGTGTGAAGCCCTCACAACAGGTTGGATAGAAAAGTGGAAGAGGAAAGGCTCTCGTGGACAAGGAGGAAAAGTAGATTAGAAACAAACATGGGATTACTATCTGTCATGAGCCTTATTTTGGCTATAATTCCATTCTTTACATAGAAGCATAACTTAATTAATATATGTAGATTAATTGAATTTATTATGAGCCATGAATTTATATATATAGTGCCACTTAATAAATCAATAACAAATTAATAAATAAGTTTACATAATTAATAATTAAATTTATTAAATCAATATATCAATCAATCAATAGATATGATCTACAAACACATCAAAATAATCTATATATTAACAAATAGTAATACTAAAATATATATTAATAATATTGATGATATTTTTAATATTAATAAGATAATAATATTAATCTTATTATAAATGTTAGTAATGATAAACATAAGTCGTAACCTTATTGTTAAGGTTCCAAACGACCAGTCGGGAAATCGCCACGCTCGAGAGGTGACTCCTCATCAAACGACTTATTTATAACAAGTCGTCGAGCATAGAAAAGGCATCGAAGAATGACGAAGACAAAAGGATAGCATCGACGAAGAGCTGACACTCACGGCAGGTATACGAGATTTGACCTGCGTTCATCCACGCGCCTCCAAAGGACAGTTGGTAAGAGGAATGGCGTAGAGAGGTGGAGCATACAGTCTAGCGACAACAACCAGGAACTAAGGGACAACATTACGGGAATACGGCAAGAATTATGGTTCCCTGCGCATTATAATTATTTTTCAAATTTCACACAGTTTAAAATATATATATATATAACATGAAGAATTTAATGAATCACAAGAATAATGTTTAATTACATTTTGAATAAATTTATCTAATTAAGATATCCAAATCTATATACACACATACATATAGGATGTAATCAATAATATAAATAATTGAATGAGTTATTTACTATAATTACCTTATCAGTAAATTATAATTAAAGAACGTAGTTTAATTGGAAAGATGAATCAGACAGGTAAGAGGGAGTAGGGCTGGTCTCCAAACTCAGAAGGGTATTCCTACCTATAAGTTTGGACTTATCGAACCAAAGAGCCCCACTGCAATACACATCTTCCTTTAAGATCGGAGTGAGTTAGGGATGGCAAGCACCTATCGGAGTTACAAACAAGGGGAATACGTGGATTATAGTCCAGGTTCTGCCTAAGGACTCCTTTGGGTCCTCTTGGCCCTTACGCTAACCACCCAAGGCTATATAATTGGAATCACCTAATAATGACATTAACGAATAGATAAATAATCATATCTACTCCAGATTAATATAATTCTAATATGTTGGGAACTAAGCAAGCTATTTGGATAAAGAACAACTCATATATATTATCTCTACTAATGATGGTTTTTTTTTAAATTTGCAAGAAGACAAGTAGGGACATTTCAGTGGTATCAGAGCATAATCCTGCAATCCTGTGGGGAATAGTTTATGATAACATATCAACGAAAAAAAGGCAAGAAGGCTATGGAAGAGCAATTGACGAATGAAATAAGGGCTTTCATGGAGCAAACTGCCCACACCACCCAACCCCTCGTAGAAAAAAACCGTCATCTCCTCCAAACCATCCAAAGTATGAATAACAATAATTCCAAGGCCAATGGGAGGGATGCTAATTCTAATCATTCAGAAAATAATCACAATCCCACCCCAAGAACGTCCCATCCCAGACCATCTAGACCCTTTTTCTTGCCTATAGAAGATCAAGAGGAAGGAGAGGGGGAAGCAGATGAGCCTAGGGACAAGGTTGATGAAATTTTGGAGCCATATTCTAAATTAGCCCCCGACTATGGGATCATACGACTTTTAGAGACTATTGTGATGCAAAAATGAAAACTCACAGAAAGAGAAAACAAACTGATAAAGACCTTAAAGATAAGATCAAGAAACTAACATTACCTAATTTTGATGGGACTGAAAAGATCACTGCTCGAGCATGGATCCAAAAACTAGACACATACTTATCACTCAGCCCCATGACAAAAGAAAATGCAATTAAAATCGCAGCATTACATCTGACGGGGATAGCACACGAATCGTGGCACTACGGGTTGATCACTCAAGACCATCAATTCATAACATCCTATGATGAGTTCGCTCAAAAGCTTATCAAAAGATTTGATCAAAGACACCCTCAATGGTACTTCAAGGAGCTTACACAACTTAAACAAAAAGGGATAGTGGACGATTTTGCCAATGAATTCCAAAGACTCTCAGTCATGGTACCTAAAATTTCACAAGAGAGGCTCACATACCTCTTTATAGAAGGATTAAAAGAATCAATTCGTAGTATGGTCAGTGCCTTGGAACCTACGACCTTAAGTGAAGGAATCTCCAAAGCAAAGAAATTTGACCACCAACCGTCCAGGGATCGTTTCAAAAACTTTCCTACAAGGGAGGAAAAACATAAGAAAGAACAAATTAACCGAAGGCCATGTTACTTCTGTAAGGCACCATGGGAGAAGGGACATGAGTGTAAGGAGATAGAAAAACACAAGGAACTAAGAAGGAAGAAATTATGCTTTAAATGCAAAGAACCGTGGAAACAAGACCACGAATGTAAAAAAAGCAATATCTATAATATAGAGGAAAAAGGGATAGAGGATGATGAAGGGCCTAATAAAAAATTAAAAATGGATGAGGTATAATGTGGGACATTAGCCACAGTTTCTCAAATCAATGAAAACCGTCCATTAGAACCAAAGGTACCATTAAAGGACAAAGAGTAATTGCATTAATGGACAATGGAGCCTCCCATGACTTCATTAGTAAAAGTGTTGTGACAAAAAGAAAACTGGAGACTAAAGACTTCAAAGGATTTGACATTAGCTAACGAAAATATTGATCAATGTACTAAATTTATACCACAATTAGAGATCATACTAGGTGAGCACACCATTAAAAGGGATTTTTATGTGGTAAACCTACAGTATGATGTTATTCTGGGAATGTCATGGATAAACTCTTTAGGACGTTTCCTCGTGAATAATCCAAATCTAGAAATCTGTTTTAAACACGAAGGGAAAGAAGTCACACTAAAAGGATTACCAAATGGATCATCTAAGGTAGTCTCATGTAATAGAATGGAAAGGATCTCCAGACATAACCAAGTCGAATGGATCGCACAATGCATGATTTTAGACAAATCTTCCCCCCAAGGTCAAACGGTTCATATTGATATTCAACCAATCTTGAGAGGGCATAAAAAGGTTTTTGAAGATATTCCTCCACGGCTTCCCCCAAAAAGAGGATTTGAGCACACTATAGAATTGGAAACAGGAGCTAGACCAGTGATTACCACACTGTATAGACACCCACGCAAATTCAAAGAAGAAATTGAGACAACAATTAAAGAGTTATTAGAGATGGGACACATTCAGCCTAGCACTAGTCCCTTTGCATCATCAGTAGTGTTAGTTAAGAAGAAAGACAAAACATTCAGAATGTGCATAGATTACAGAGCTCTCAACAAAAAGACAATAAAAATCGATACCCAATACCAAGAATCGATGAATTACATGGGGCACAATACTTCTCAAAAATTGATCTACGTTCTTGTTACCATCAAATCTGTATGAGAGAAGATATACACAAAACTGCTTTTAGATGTCATTATGGACATTTTGAATTTCTAGTCATGCCATTTGGTCTCACTAACACCCCCGCTACATTTCAATCATGCATGAACCACATCTTTAGGAAGCAATTGAGAAGGTTTCTATTGGTATTTCTTGCTGATATTCTCATATATAGCAAAACATGGGAAGAACACCTCAAACACATTGAAAAGGTTCTAAACATATTGGAGTTTGAATCCTTGTTTGCTAAGGCATCTAAATGTGAGTTTGGATTAAAGGAAATACTTTATCTGGGTCACAAAATTAATGCGGAAGGGGTGAGCGTTGATGATGAGAAGGTTAAAGCCATCAAGGAGTGGCAGAAACCCAAAAATCTAACACAACTTAGAGGATTTGTGGGACTATGCAGTTATTATAGGCGCTTTGTCAAAGGTTTTTTCTAAAATAGCTGCCCCCTTAACGGATTTGACAAAAAAAGGGGTTTTTGGATGGAATGATGCAGCCCAACATTCTTTTGACAAGTTGAAAGAAACAATGAGCACATGTCTGGTTTTGGCCATTCCAAACTTTGCAATACCCTTTGAATTACAGTGTGACGCATCAGGTGAAGGGATTGGGGCAATTCTCATGCAAAATAAACACCCCATAGCATTTGAAAGTCGTAAGCTTACAGAAACAGAAAGACACTATTCTATTTATGACAAAGAAATGTTGGGAATAATGCATCCCCTGGCCAAATTTAGGCAATATCTGGTGTGTGGAAAATTCAATGTTAAAACAGATCATAATAGCTTAAGGTTTTTTATGAACCAGAAGGACCTTAAAGATCGCCAACAAAAATGGGTAAGCAAAGTTCAAGCATACAATTTTGAGATAGAATATGTCAAAAGAACTAATAATGTGGTAGCAGATGCCTTATTTCGCCAAGGCCACATAAACGCTATGACTAGCATCTCAGGCAATTGGAAGAATGACATCATTTCTGAATATGCGAAGGACACTCAGGCCAGGGAGATAATGGAGGGAAACTTACCTAGTGATGAGTATACAATAATGGATAAACTTATTTTATATAAAGGGAGAATATTCTTGATCCCAAGTTCCAAACTGAAAGAAAGGATTATGAAAGAATATCATGACAACCCCCTGGTAGGTCATCTTGGATACTATACGACTTATAAACAGATAAGGGAAAGATTCTCTTGGAAGGGCCTCAAAAAAGATGTATTGAAACATGTCCAAGAATGTCTGACTTGCCAAAGAAACAAGACAGAACAACACTTTCCAACAGGGCTCTTGCAACCATTACCCATTCCTGGCCAAACATGGGAGAGTATTTCAATGGACCTCATCACAGGCCTACCTAAGGTACAAGGGAAAGATTCTATTTATGTAGTGGTGAACTGTCTGACTAAATATGCACACTTTTCTGCAACAGCCACAGACTATAAGGCACAACAAATAGCAAAAGTCTTCTTTAAGGGGATCTTCAAACTACATGGGCTACCACGAAATATAATTAGCAATCGCGATAGTAGATTTCTCAGTCAATTCTGGAAGGAACTATTCCGATTAGCTAGAACAGATCTAACTCCTAGTACCAGTTATCACCTGCAAACGGATGGACAGACAAAAATCGTCAATAAATGGATAGAGGGATATCTCAGAAACTATATCGCAGGTCAACAGAACGCCTGGATCAAGTGGTTACATCTAGGAGAATATTGCTACAACACCACACATCATATGTCTATTGGAATGAGTCCTTTCAAGGTATTGTATGGATACGAGGCCCTCACTTTTGGAAACCTAACATTTTCAGATAGTAAGGTGCTAGGAGCTAAAGACTTCATACAGCAAAGCACAGACCTTATGAAAACTCTTAAGGATAACTTATACCATGCTCAAAACAAGCAAAAAATCTATGCAGATCGGAAACCTGTGGAAAGAACATTTGAAATTGGTGATATGGTTTTCTTACGGCTTCAACCTTATAGGCAAACATCCATTAAAAGAAACAGCACAGAAAAGTTAAAACCGAGATTCTATGGACCATACAAAATCCTACGGAGAATTGGAGAGGTAGCTTACGAAATAGAACTACCACAGGATAGTAAGATCCACAACGTTTTTCATATATCTAGACTAAAGAAAGTATTAGGACAACAAATCAGTCCTTGTGTAGAATTGCCCCCACTTGATTGATGACGGGAAACTCATTTTAGAGCCAGAGGCTATTCTTGACAAAAGCGAGAAAACATTAAGGAACTGAATCATCTCCGAATATTTAGTAAAATGGAAAAATCTGCCAGAAGAAGATGCTACATGGGTGGGTGAAGAATTCACTTCCCATCCGAACTTTAGGTTGCTTGAGGACAAGCAAATTTAGGAAGGGCGGATTTGTCATGAGCCTTATTTTGGCCATAATTCCATTCTTTACATAGAAGCATAACTTAATTAATATATGTAGATTAATTTAATTTATTATGAGCCATGATTTTATATCATTTATTATCAGCCATGAATTTATATATATATAGTGTCGCTCAATAAATCAATAACAAATTAATAAATAGGTTAACAGAATTAATAATTAAGTTTATTAAATCAATATATCAATCAATCAATAGATATGATCTACAAAATGTTAAGAAATGTAGATCTGAAGATAATGTATAAACTAATATGTAGTAGAATGCAATTGCCTTGGTGATTGATTGATTCTACAAAAATATATTTGTATTTATATATAGAATCTATAATGAATA
>MU226861.1:610829-630656 GCA_018584345.1 Thuja plicata
AATTTAATATTAAATATTAAATTTCATATGATTAATAATAATATAACATATATATTATATTATTAGTAATCAACATATATTATATGTATTCTAATGATCATACGACTGAAGCTACAAACATTAACACAACCATCTACAGGGTCATCATATCACTACTTCAGCTGACAGTTGGTGTTGTTTAAAATTTTGGTGAAATGAAGAAAATGCAAATTTGATTTGCATTTCAATTTGTCATATAATGGACCAATTTTGCCTTATCATCCAGTCACGGGTTCATCAGTTTTGGAAATAAAATAAAATGAAGATACATTTGATCAGCATTTCAATCGGTCATCAGATTGAAATCCCATGCTACTTCATTATTTTGAAGGCACATGCTCTGCCCACAAGGTTGCAATAGTTTTACATCAGCTCAAAACAGTTTTGAAAGGTGGAACATCTACCTCAAGTTTTGAGCCTTTCTCCAACGATATCTGCAGCTCAACATTCTCATTGTCAGTGGGAAAGTTTTGTCTTATTTTGCTGTTTCTCAAAGATGCCTTTGGCATATTCTTTTGTTTGTCAAATGAATATTTGACACATACATGGCTTGAAGCTTGTTGCTCACTTGTTCTTGTAAAATGGCAATCAAGGCCATTTAAAAGGGTTCTGAACTTCATTTTTGGGTAGGCAATTTTGGCATTGTGTCAAGTCTAGAGCCATAGAGGATAGTTATAGTCTGTAATTGTTCAAATCTGCATAGAAAAGAATCAAATCAGATATGAAGATCAAAGAAAATGTTAGTGCAGAATTGTCTCCTGTAATGTCCCTTTCTAAGATCGCCTTATAATTTTCCCTAAATTCACAGATCCAAAATGAATAAAAGAGAAAAATGTAGTTAGAGATGTAATCCTTACTCAAGAAATAGAATGAGATAGCCTGCTTTGGAAACATGCAATTAGATTAGATAATAATATACATATACGCATAAAAGAAATCCAATTGTATGGTTAGATATATATATATAGACACACACACGAAAAAAATCTCAATAATTAGGTAGGGGCTCGACCATAACGAGGGTTGTGATGGAAGACATGATGAGGTGCCCTAAGAATCTCTACCCTAGGCCCACCAGCAGGACCTTATCCTCTTTGGCGTCATGTGGTTCTTAACCGATGGTCCTTAACCATCATCAAAAGGTGGTGTTGAGGGGTTGTACACGGTTACCCTCCATCATATCAACTGTTGACCTCTTATGATTGACAATCCCTTTTGATTCACTCAACAATTGATCAATGTGGAGGTAGTCAGGGAGCTGCAATAGGGTGCCATTGACCCTCAACCCTAGGCCTGAGGGTAGGACCTTATCTTCCTTAGCCTCATGTGGTTCTTAACCGATGGTCCTGTTGGTGGGTGTTTTATGACCAAACCAACACAGAATCCTAAGATGGAGTAGTACTGGGATGGGTGACCTCCCGGGAAGTCCCGGTGCTTCACCTCTGTGAGCATCACCTAGATGCAATGAGTGGTAAGTGTTCCATTCATTTTCATGAGAGATGGATTCGTGTGAACCACTACTCATGAAACATGGGTCAATGAGTTAGACTCAAAAAAAACTACATAGTTGAATCCTGATAGCAATATCACAATTTGACTTGCTGTGGAAAATATCTCCTACTTATCAATTGATGAGCTTATGGGGCTTTCTGATGAATCGATCATAAGGCACAACACTTGCTGAAGATTTTGCAAATGGGGTTGCAAGCAAAGTGGGTTTAACCATAGAGGAAACTCCGTAGTTAAGCGCGCTCAAGATGTAGTACTGGGATGGGTGACCTCCCGAGAAATCCCGGTGCTTCACCTCAGTGAGCATTGGCTAGATGCAATGAGTGCCAAGTGTTCCATTCATTCTCAAGAGAGATGGGTTTGTGTGAACCACTACTCATGAAACATGGGTCAATGAGTTTGACTCAAAAAAAAACTACATAGTTGAATCCAGATAGCAATATCACAATTTGACTTGCTGTGGAAAATATCTCCTACTTATCAATTGATGAGCTTAAGGGGCTTTCTAACGAATGGTTCATAAGGCACAACACTTGCTGAAGGTTTTGCAAATGGGGTTGCCAGCAAAGTAGGTTTAACCATGAAAGAAACTTTGTAGTTAAGTGTGCTCGTGCTGGAGTAGTACTGGGATGGGTGACCTTCCGGGAAGACCTGGTGCTTTACCTCTGTGAGCATCACCTAGATGCAATGAGTGCTAAGTGTTCCATTCATTCTCATGAGAGATGGGTTCGTGTGAACCACTACCCATGAAACATGGGTCAATGAATTTGACTCAAAAAAAACTACATAGCTGAATCCTGATAGCAATATCACAAACAGAATAAAATACCATGGTATCTTATCCTCTCTTGATCAAATTCCATGTATGCTAAGATTGAAAGAAAGGTCGCATAGGTAATTTCCAAGGTTCCTTTTATTGTGGATAAGCTCAATGGTTGATGTTATATGTTGGTATCACAAAGGGACTTACGTTATCTTCTTCTCAAGATGATTCGAACAATACTAGTTTTGGGAGATTTCAAATGATTCAGCAATGAAATTATTCTTTTTGGGGTTTTCACAATATATGCAAAAAAGAAAATGGGATAAAGGTTAATAGATCTATCCTAGTCCTAAGAACTTGAAAGACCAATACTGCCAAAGTGAAATCTACCACACATTGCTTCGCCAAATCCAACAACTACACAAAGCGGGTGCAATCTTCAATGGTTGTGCGAGAAATTTTCATATTACAAATAGACACCATCATGGAACAATGCAAATTTAGTGATGGAAGTTAAGCATCCACATAAAAGCTCAGGACCAACCTTACACTGCACATAGAAATTGTTGTGAGGTTTTCACACCATCGCCCCATTGCAAATGTGGAACCCTTCTTTTGCTAGTAGGTCTAGGTAGCAGAGTGGGTTTGGCAACAATCCAAGATGTAGGAAGCCTCCTTAGAGTGTCAAGCGAGAAAATTGAGCAAAAATGGCAATATTTGACAAAGTGTCAAAATTTGGGAAAATTTGAGAAAAATAGGTTGTCAAAATGGAGACAATTTGGAAAATTTGTGTAAGTTTGAAAGTGGGAAATTGAAATAAAATCTTGAGCTAAGGAAAGGAAAATTTGCCTAAGAGTGAAGGGAGATGAGACTCCTCTTCGTTACAAGTGAAAGGAGATGAGACTCCTCTTTGTTCCCACCCAAAGGAGATGAGACTCCTCTTTGTTCCAAGTGAAAGGAGATGACACTTCTCTTCGTTCCAAGTGAAAGGAGATGAGACACCTCTTCATCTCAAAGGAGTTGAGATGAAGCCTCTTCTCATCTCAACTTAAATATGGAGGAAACACCTTCTCATCTCATGATTGGATAAAGGAGATAAGGCATAGGTTCAATCCTAGAGGGAAGAGCCTAAAATTTAAATTCAATGGCTCAAAACTCTAAGGAATAGGTCCTTATCGCTAAAGTTTGTGGCCTTGGGCCCATCAATTTCATTTGAAAGGCAATGCAAGAGGAGATCGATTTTAATGACATTAATTGGGATGGAAATTGATTTCAAATTAAGATAAGACCCAAATTTACCTCGATTTTGTAAAATGAAAATGGGTTTTAAATTGAGATGAGATTAAATTTACCTCGATTTTGCAAATTTACCTCGATTTTGTAAAATGAAAATGGGTTTTAAATTGAGATGAGATTAAATTTACCTCGATTTTGCAAAATGAAAATGGGTTTTGAATTGAGATGAGATTAATTTTGCCTCGATTTTGCAAAATGAAAATGGGTTTTAAATTGAGATGAGATTAAATTTACCTTGATTTTGCAAAATATGGATTGATTTTAAATATTAATTAATTAATTCATCCATTGTGGCATTAAATATATCCAAATGGCATCGATTTTAACAAATGGGCAATTGAAATTAATGGAATATAAATCATAAATGGCAATAAATTAAATATTTTCCAATCAGGAAGAAAAAAAGGGCTTTCTCGAGGAGGCATTCCCTGCTAGCAAAAGGCCTTCCTCTGACACAAGCAATTACTACAAACTTCGTGTCCTTGTGTTTGGCTCTTTAATTCCTTCTTTCATTCATTATGGGCACTTCTACCCCCGAAGATAACCCTAGTCACTCCCCTCTGCAACCATCAACAAGTGCTTAAGCGGATATTCGATCGTTCAAACAGGCTGTGGAGGGCGAACATGGCATCCCAGTTGGAGCGAAGTTCATCCAATGTCGTGTTGAGGAACCCAACAATCAGCCACAGGGAAGAGGTAGACGTAAGGACCTTCCTTCCTCTGGGTTTATTATCAAGCCTAATTCTCAGATGTTCGTAGCAATAGAGAATGACAAATCTAAACTTAGAGATTGTGTTGTATTTTTTGTTCTTGATATTTTGAAGTTGCCTTCAAGGAATTTCTTAAATGATTGGCTTCACAATATATGGGAGAAGAAATTAGGGTTTCACTTTACATATTTCCGTATGTTGCAAAAAGGCTTGTTTTTGGTCTTCTTAAATAACCCTAATTCACAAAAGGAGATTGTTAAAAAGCAGTTTTGGCGAGTCGGTTCCTGTGATTTCCGAATCATTCCCTGGTCTATGGATGCTATTCATGATGAAGTTTTGGCACTCTCGTGCCCTAGGTGGCTAACCATAGGGAATTTACCTCCGTTCCTTTGGAATTTACTTCCTCAAGTGTTGGACCCTATTGGCAAGGTCATTCGAATTGACAAGTCTAATACCTTGATCCCTAACACAGATGCTCGAGTTTTGGTCTCCATTAACCCTAGCCTTGATCTACCTAACGAAATTTGGTTTGACCTTGATGATCATGCAGCCTCCTGCCCCCTTACTTTTCTTGGTGGCATCAACACATGCTTTCTGTGTAGAAAGGAGGGCCATATGAGGCAAGCGTGCCCTCTGCTTAAGAAGAAGATTCCTCCTCTGCCCAAAACTTGCAAAAACCCCCCGATGCTAGTTGGCAAAAACTCTCAACTCAGTAACCATAATGCTCCCCCCGCTCATAATGTTGCATCCAAATCCCCGACCCCCTCTCTGAATTTGGCAAACTCTAAAGAAATTTGTGCTTCCTTGGATGCTCTCAAAATGACTTTCAACAATGTCTCTGCTCCACCCGCCAATGCCAGTCCTGACCTATCGGTTCTTAAGGACTTACCACAAGCCCATACACTGGACTTTGGTCTTGAGAACAAGGCCCCTAAACCTAAACTCAGGACAATGAATGCCCAACAGTTAGCCCTTGACAAGATCAAAAGAAGATTTGAGAACAAAAGTAGATTCTCTGCTTCACATACTGCAGAGACCCTCAGGTCCTTCCTCTCAACTCTCAGTCCACCTCATGTACCCATTCTCCCATCTGGTCCACTGAATAGGGATGTACCTCCTAGACCCATTGACCCGACTGTTGATCTACTGGTACCACCCTCTGAGGAGAGGGTTGAGAAGAATCTTGGTGATGAGGAGTCACATGACTCACTAGATGGGCTAAGTGTGATTAAACATGCATATGGTAAATATGATAAGCTCAACAATTATTCTCTAGTTGTTATTCCGCCCCCCCCCCGACCTTTACCTCCCCCCCCGAAGAATGGCATTATCAAACCAAGAAAAGGGTCAATGGGGATCAGGGATCCATCCCTACCCAGGGGAATGGATTGAAGACTGGTCATGGGATGAACCTTGAAGTGGAGTGCATTGACGTAGGTGAGGGTAGAGAGCTGGTCATTGTTCCTGCTATGGCTGAGTAGGAAACCCCTAATGTTTTTGTCTTCCATGCCAAGAGGCAAGGTAGGATTAGGACTAAGAAGGTTGAGGGAGAAAAGGAATCTAATTCTCAACCTATGGAAGAAGGGGAGATTGTTACTAAGAGGAAAAGGGGAAGACCTCCTAGCTCTAGTGGGAACTTGAAACCATCTAAAATCCCCAGGAGGAAATTGCCCAATTGCTTCAAGAGATTTCAACTCCTATGGATACGGACTATTGAAGTGTTCTAATGGACTTAAGATGTGTGTCCTAGAATGTTAGGGGGCTAGAAACCCTTGACAAAAAATATGTGATCAAAAGATTTCTTAGAATGTACAAGGATATTGATATTCTACTCTTGCAAGAGGTCAAAGTAGTAGGCTTCACACTTGACATCTCTCTTAAGTGCCATTTGGAAGGATGCAATGACATTTTCTACTAAACATCAGAGAGGGAAGGGTGGAACCTCCATCCTCATTGGACCTAATTGGAGCAAACATGTCACAGGTCAGGGCATTTCCCCTTGCAATAGAACCCTATGGATCACCCTCAGCTACAATAATGCAGAATATGGCATATGCTCCGTGTATGCTTCAAATGATCATTATCAAAGAATTGAATTGTGGAACTGGATTTGCAACCTCAAGGATATACCCTAGGTTGTAGCTGGAGACTTCAATATGATTGAAAGACCCCCAGATAAGACTGAGGCAACAAAAAATGAGTGGAAGGGTAGTGAGAAATTTTATTGGTACAAAATGATGAGCAAACTCAAACTTTTTGACCCACTAGCTTTTAATACGACAAATTATGATGGCATTTGGTATACTTGGTCTAACTTTCAGAGAGGAGAGAAGAGAATTTTCTGCAGATTGGATAGGTACTGTATGAACAAGGAAGCTTTCAATTGCAGAAAGGATTCCAATGGGAGTAGTGTTAAGGTTATCCCCTTTTCCTTGTCTGACCATCACCCTATTATCTCCACCATCTTTACTATTGATAGACCTACTCATATGAGTAGGAAGGGAGATGGATTTGCTCTCAACATTTCCCTGCAGAAGGATAAGGATATCAGTGTTGTTGTAAGTGTGGTTAGGTGGTTTAACTCTTGTATTGAGAAGCATGACAGTGCGATTAAGAGGTGGTCACAGAATATTAACTCTTGGAAGACATTGTTCTAAGTTGTTGGGAAGAAGGCCAAAGACTCAAGGAGAAAAATATGATCTTCACAACTCACTCTGTGAGGAAGAGAGAAGGTTGGAAGAGGATCCAGCTAGCTTGGTAGATGTGGAAGCCTTAGCCTGCTCTAGGGACGCCCTCGGGAGATTGCAAAAAAAGAAGATCCAAGGGGCAAGGACTAGGGCCAGAATTAATTGGCTCAATCTTGGCGATAAAGGGTCAAAGTTCTTCTTTCAGGTCCTCAAGAGTAAGGAATCCAGAGACAGAATTGACTGCCTTTGTGAAGATGGAAATACTTTGACCTCACAGGATGACATTCTACGTGCCTTTGTCTCCTACTATAAATATTTAGTCACTACTAAGGATGTTAACCAGTCCATGGTTGAGGCAAGGGATAATATCAAGGGAATCATCCCCAAAAAAGTGTCTAATGAGGATGTTGATTTCCTTGGTAAGGACATTACAGTTGAGGAGTATAAATAATGCCATTATCAAAATGAGTAGCGACAAGCCCCTGGGCCAGATGGGCTACCAATGGAATTCTATAAAGAAAACATCTCATGGATAGGAGAAGAGTTATTGCAGGTGAATGAGGAGGCCATTAAGAAGAGATCCTTGGGCTCTGAGATCAACTCGGGGCTTATTAAACTCAACCCAAAAGATGGGGATAGAACTCTGACGAAGAACTTGAGGCCTATTACCCTACTGAATGTGTCCTACAAAATCCTAGCTAAAGTGCTGGCCTTAAGGATTGAAAATACATTGCCACAAATTATTACCTCTTCCCAAACAAGATTTGTTAAGGGCAAATACATCCTAGAAAATTTGATAACCTCCTGGGAAGCCATGGATTGGGCTAAGGCTTCAAACCAACAAGTTGGCATGCTGCTAATTGACTACGAGAAAGCCTATGACAGAATTGAATGGAAATTCATCAACATGATGCTTGACAGTCTGGGATTCCCACCTACCTTCTCTCACATGGTGTCTACACTCATGAATGGCGCACTACCTACGGTAGAATTTAATGGGGCCAGATCTGAACAGTTTGAGCTTACTAGATCTATCAGACAGGGCTTCCCTCTTGCTCCAGCTCTCTTTGTTATTGTTGCAGACTCCTTGCACTACCTCTTGAGAGATGATACCCTCTCTCCCAAAGTTAGAGGCACTATCCTTCCTAACAAAGAAGAGTTGTCCAATATCCAATTTGCGGATAGCACAACCATTATCTTTTACTTGGAGGAGAATATGTGCAACCTCATGAGCAAACTGGACCTATTTTGTGTTGCCTCAGGTAGCAAGGTCTCTTTGGCCAAATCAATCTTGCTAGGTTAGGAGGAGGTCCCACCAGCATGGTGTTGAAAATTATCTATTTCTTGGGGGGAGCTAATCACTTGGTTAGGTACTTGGGGATCGTCTTTGCAGTCAACACTAATCTGAAAGATATGTGGGAGTGAGTTAAAGGCAAGATTGAGAAAAAACTGAACAAGTGGAATAATCAATTCCTTTCAATGGCTGGCAGGTTTCAAGTATGTCAAAAGATCCTCTACTATTCCATTTATTATTCCTCGTCGTGGTTGTTCAATCAAGGGCAAATCAACTACATCCAGAAAATCATCACAGATTTCCTTTGGTCAAATGGGAAAGGTAACAAAAAGAGACATGTTGTTGGCTGGGAATGGTGCACTAGGAGTAAGGAGCTCCGAGGTTTGGGTCTAAAGGATATGAGGATTCAAGGAATTGCCCTTGCAGTCAAGTGGATTGCCAAGGCTACCCAAGGAGGGGAACCTTGGAAAGTCCTTGTTAGAAATAACATTAGTACAGCCATCCCAGTCCAAGCAAAATCTTGGAACGGGCTCCACTTGAATGACCTCCTTGTGGTAGATTTTGATCTAAGAGTTGAGGGGTCCAATGTGTTCAAATCCATTTGGAAAAGCTGGAGCTATGTGAGGAGCTAGGTTTTCGGGAACAGATTGTTTGATCGCAACAATGAGATCTGTGGTGAGAGATCGGTGTGGTGGAACCTCTCTCGTGGTAAAAAAAACCTCTTGCACTACTTCAAGGATGCTCTGCAAAAAGATGGACCTCTAAAGGGATCAACTATTTCCAAGACATCATACAGGAGGGTCATCTCATCAACTGGAAGGATATGGTTAGTACGTATGGCATTCCCCATACATAGTAGAGAATATACATTTCCTTGAGAGAAGCCTGCGCTTGCCTTAACCTACCCAAGTCTTGTGGAGAACCTGTTGATAGGGTTGCCAATTTTAAGTGGCCAGATGGCACCCCTCTTTCATTGGTCAAGTCAAAGTATGTTTACAAACTCCTCACCCATAAGCTTGACATCATTGAACACCTCAATACCAAATGGAGCTAAACTAAGACTAACCTACCTGGAGCAAATATCTTTTAAACCTCTGGCACCATCCCATTAAACCCAAGATTGTTTGCTTCTTATGGTGCCTTCTCCTTCACAGATTGCCTCTTAAGGAACCCAATGGTGAACCTAATATTTGTTCTATATGTAAATGTTGTGAATCAGTATTCCATGTCTTCTTTGATTGTGTTTATGCAAGAGAAATCTGGGATATCTTTGGTATGGTCTTGAACAGCGACTTCAATATATCTCATGTGATTTCTGGAACAATCTTGAGTAATGATAAATACAACAATTCTTTTTGGTCTATATTTTCTGCTCTTTTGTTATGGCATATCTGGAAGCTTAGGATGATGATTTATTCAGTGGGAAGGCCAAGTACCTTACTGAGTCTCTACGGAGACTCATTTACTCTAACATTGCCTTGCAAGTCACAATGATTCTTAAAATAAAGGAGCATAAGTTTATCAACCTCCTCAGGGATGGAACTGCAGGGATCAACAGAAAGGAGGTGGCATACGGATATACTACAGTCAAGGCAGGCTTGGAGAAAGATGAATTTGACATTACCTTGAAAGAATTCATTCAGCAGCTGAGAGAGGAAAAGAAGAAGGAAAAGGACAAAGACAAACAGGGCAGAGACAAGGAGACTCGAGTTGGCAGTTAACAAGGACCTACTAATGTACTTTATGCAGAACATGCCAATATGCCTACTGCTGATCCCATGAATGCTTTTGTTACAGCTCCATCTGATGGTCATAATACAGGTGTATTTGATGCTCCTGTTGTGGGGGTACCTAAGAGTGTTGACAAAGGATGATTTTTCCATTTCTGATAGTTTTGTCTGATGCACTATTATTTTGATCATATCCTATGTAATTTGATCTAAACTATGTACATCTGAGGCTGAACATATCATGTCCTTCATTAGTCTTGTATTTGCAGTATTAAGTTACTGAACTTTGATACTAGTCGGTAATTTTTGTATGTTTATCAATTATAATCAATAGAAAAAAATATTTCCAATCAACTTGAAGCTGTAAAAGGGCCATGCATTGAATGAATTATTCCAAGGTCCTCGATTTTGGAAAAATATCAATCAATTTCAGTCAAAGGGGAGCCAATTAAAATTGATTTATTCAAGGAGTCTTTTAATTTAAATAATTAGCATCAATTTTAAATAAAGAAAATAACAACTTTTTTAATGATGTTGATTATTATTGGTTGCAAATCAATTTGAAGATAAGACATGAAATTTCCATTTGCATTACCCAATTAATTTTTGTTATTGGAAATTAAAATAGCAAGTCTCTGATGATTTTCTAAGTCTTACTAACTTGATAAGTAGAAATTGTCATTTAAAATTTCACAATTATTTACAAGTGGTGGTTTGCCTTGCAGGTTAAGGAATGATGAGGTGGCAGACATATCCTCAACCAATAAGAATGCGCCGAGTATACTAGTGAAAGAACTTCATCATATTGTGTCTAGATTCATTGAATCTGCCAAGAGAGAAAATGATAAAGGAAAGAATATTCTTAGAGATGGCTTGGCATAAATACAAGTGGCATCATTTTATTGGTCCATTAAATGGTGGCTTCTTCTACAAGCTTCTACCTAACCTCTCTTCTCATTGGCCTACAAAATATTGTAATTATTTCATTGGCCCATTTGTTGGTGCCTCTTATCTAGTGGTTATGCCTAATCTATTTTCTTATTGGCCCATGAAGGCAATGTAATTTTCTAATTGGCCCACATGGTGGTGCCTAATTGTAATTGGGTAGGCATTTAATATTTGTAGTTATGGTTATGGAAACCCTTATTAGGACTTATGTGGTTTAATCTTGACCCTTGATTTCAAATCAATCTTGGTCATTCATTTTAATCGATCCCTCTATATAAAGGCTTGCTCAAATCATGTGTAGAGGGTTATGTTGGAGAATTGTTGCCAAGATACTACCAAAATTGTTCTCTATTCATTGTTGTGCTTTGCATGGTGGATATACATGATCATTTTGGAGTATTGCATGGTTCTTTGCATCTCTCACTTAGATTAGGATTTCATTTCATATTGAATAGAAGTAGCTTAGTTGGATGAAAGAAATTGTGGATGTTCACTTGTTTGACTCGAACAAAACTAGGCCACTAGCCTCTTGCTAGTGGTAAGATTGCCTTGTGTGGTAAGCTAGAAATTTCTCTTAACTTCAATTGATAATCAATCTTTAGTTTGCATCCATTGATGGGATTGAAGAGGGGATATTGATATGAAAATCATTCGAGTATACCTTAGAAGCTTGCACTAGGTGGGTGGAAGTCGCTAATAAAACTGCATCTAGTAGAGTCCAAGTCATCTATGCTTTCTTCCATTCATAGTTAGAAGTAGAAGTAGAAGTTAAGTTTAAGTTTAAGTTGAAGTCAAGAGTTGGAAATCAAAACTATATTTTCATTGTGCATTGTAAATCCAAATCTATAGAAATAGTTGATATCCATTGGATGAACAGCGTAAATCCCCTAAGTGATTACCAGCAAACGACATTATTTCATTGAGCGAGTATCCACGATTAGAGGGAACCTTGAAGTCATTTCATGATCTTACTTAGCAAGCTTAGCATGAGAGATGACCTTATTCAAGAGAGGATTGAGTGTTTGATGTTTCACTTCGAAACATTAAGAGTTTGATTATGCATGTTGTAGTGGAACAAAACTCACATCAACAGAAATCATCTACTAGCAAAAAGTAATGAACAAAGCGATTCCAATTCAACAATACTATCAATCTCATTCAACAACTAACAACTTCAAAATAAATCTATTCTAAGTGAAGGAACAACAAAACATGCAAGCACCAAAATACTTCAAGAAATCACCAAACTTCAATGACAACTTTATTATCTTGGTAGCTCTTAAGCAACAATCTCTAACATTCCATCCTTTACAAATGAGAAGTGAGCCCTTTATATAGGCTTCATATTACAATGGGTAGCCAAGATTGAAACAAAATCGATGGACCAGATCTTGCCACTTCAGGCCTAATTAAGCTTAGGGCATGGAAAAAGACTCTACAATGAAAGAGCAGGTCCACACAGACCAATCAGAAGGCAGCCACTCACTTAGTAGGGAGGTGATCAAAGCTAACCATTAAGGAAAGAGATTCCCACTAGGCAATAAATGCTCGTTTGCCCAGAATAGCCTATGTCCAATCCCCTTCCTTGAATGCAACGAATTTTGACTTGGAGACTCCCTCATCGATGATTCTATCATTTTGGAATTTCTTCACACACAATTGCCAGGCTATGGTCTTGGATTTCTGGAGGAAATTCAAGATGTTATATTATTCCTTTTGTATTTGTACTTGAACTTTGATCTTTGAAGTCTTGAACCTTAAATGCCTTGAACTAGATAGCTTGAATCATGGACGTCTTCAACACTAGAACTAAAATTTTGGGACTTGAATGTCTTCCTTGAACGTCTAGAACTGGAATTCTTCCTTCTGCAAAATAAAATAATTGAGATAAGAATCATGCAAGGAATTTAAAATATAACACATAAAAACTCTTCCATATTTTTCATTCTATACTTGGAATGAATTTTGAATTTCTTCAACCTCTTGACTTTGAAAATTTAAAACAAATTTCTTCTTCTCTCTCTAAAAATCCTTTCTCTCTCCAAAATTATCACCTCTTTCTTGAATTAATCCAATTCATTTTAAATTCTCTTCAAATTCTCCCGCCTCTTTTCTGATTTTTCAAATCCGCTTCAAAATTACTTCTCTTCAAAATTTCACGCCTTCTTTCTCTCTTGATTTTTCCAAAAATTTCATTCTAGGCGTTTAATGCCACCCTTACTCTTTTGTCATTTAGCACCCGTTAGAAGAGGGTGGAATTTTGACACTTGGCACATTTTCCTCGACTTCATGGGATCCATGCCTTAAGGCACAAATGAGATGTAGTGGAGGAGTTTTAACACTTTGAACATTTTCCTTAACTTCATGGAATCCATGCCTTAAGGCACAAATGAGGTGTAGTGGAGGAATTTTAACACTTTGAACCAATTTCCTTGGTCACATGTATTCCATACCTTGGGTGTGAATTAAGACCAAATGGTGGAATCTTTGAATTTTAACACATTTTTCTTGCCACCCATAGGTTCGCATTCATGGGCGCAAATAAGCATTTATGGAGGATTTTGGCATTTAGAGTGAATTACTTGACCACATGGATTCCACGTTCATGGGCGCACATTAGACTCCATGGTGAATTTTGCAATTTTCAAACTTCTCCATGACTTCCTTGTATTAGCGCTCTAAGGCGCTCCTTGGCCTTCGTGGGGGAATTTTGGACTTGGAGAAAGTTCCCTAACTTTCATGAAATAGCGCTCTTGGGTGCTATTGAAGCCTTGTCAAGGAATTTTGAAGTCGGGCATGATTCCTCATCTACGTAGGATTTGCGCCCAAGGGTGCATATTTGCCATGGTGATGGATTTTAAACTTTTGAGCATCTTCTTTGACCTTTGAGAAGCCATGTTTAAGGGCGCATCTGGAGGTGAGTGAAGGAGTTCTCCCATGCCTTTGTCGTTTTTTACACCTTTAACTCTCTTCTTTGATCCAAACTTAGTCATTTTTCCACATCTCTCCCTCCCAAACCTGGGTGCATATTAGACCTTGAGAAGGAATTTTAGCACTTCAAAGGAATTCCTTAGTGAAATTTGAGCTCTTGGGCGCATTTTAGCATGGGTGGAGGAATTTCTTTATTTCAAGGAAATTGCTTGACTTAGTGAAATTTGAGCTCTTGGGTGCATTTTGGCATGGGTAGAAGAATTTCTTCATTTCAAGGAAATTCTTTGAATTAGTAAAATTTGAGCTCTTGGATGCATTTTGGCATGGGTGGATTTTCTTCATTTTAAGGAAATTCCTTGACTTAGTGAAATTTGAGCTCTTGGGCACATTTTGGCACGGGTGGAGGAATTTCTTCATTTCAAGGGAATTCCTCAACTTAGTGAAATTTGAGCTCTTGGGCTTTGGCATGGGTGGAGGAATTTCCTCATCCCAAGGAAATTCCTCAACTTAGTGGAATTTGAGCTCTTCGGCGCATTTTGGCAAGGGTCCTGGAGGATTGTTTTCATTTCAAAAAATTTCCTTGACTTGGTGAAATTTGAGCTCTTGGGCGCATTTTAGCACGTGGAAGAATTTCCTCATTTCAAGGAAATTCCTTGACATGGGAGAATTTGCCCTCATGGGCGCATATGGAGACTGGTCAAGAATTTTCTTTACACTTGGTCATTTTTGCATTTCTTTCTCCCTTTTGACCCATACTTACCCAATTCCTCAAATTTTCATTTTGAGCATCCATGATCAATAATTCTCCGTAAATGTTTTCCATGCTTTTTCATACTTTTTCACTTTTTTAGGTGCCTTTTCGCTTTCCATCTTTGGGTGCCTTTTTCAGAGATGCCTTTTCGGGCTGCTTTTTCTGGAGATGCTTTTTCAAAGACACTTTTTCATCTTTGGACACATTTTTAGATATAGAACTAGATACATTTTTCCCTCTTCCTCGGCCTGTGCTCATCTGACTTGCCAAAAATAGACTTACTATAAATAATAAGTTTGTTTAAATGCAAAATTAGGGCAAACTGGGAGACAGTGAGACTTGCTAAAAATAGAATTTCTAAAAATGGCAAGTATGTCAAACGTTCAAAATTTCACTGGCATCTTGGGCGCATTTTGGCACATGAGGAATTTCTTCATTTCAAGGAAATTCCTAGACATAGGACAATTTGCCCTCATGGGCACATATGGAGACCAGTCAAGAATTTTCTTTACACTTAGTCATTTTTGCATTTCTTACTCCCTTTTGACCCATACTTAGCCAATTCCTCAAATTTTCATTTTGAGCATCCAACATCAATAATTCTATGTACTTAATGTTTTCCATGCCTTTTCCATGCTTTTTCATAGTTATTCACTTTTTAAGGTGCTTTTCTGCTTTCCATCTTTGGGTGCCTTTTTCAGAGATGCCTTTTTGGACTGCTTTTTCTAGAGATGCTTTTTCAAAGATGGTTTTCCAAACTGCTTTTTTCGGAGATGCTTTTTCAAACTGCTTTTTCAGAAGATGCTTTTTCAAAGATACTTTTTCATCTTTGACCACATTTTTAGATATAGAATTGCATACATTTTTCCCTCTTCCTTGGCCTGTGCTCATCTAACTTGCCAAAAATAGATTTACTATAAATAGTAAGTTTGTTTAAATGCAAAATTAGGGCAAACCGGGAGACAGTGAGACTTACTAAAAATAGACATACTAAAAATAGAATTTCTAAAAATGGCAAGTATGTCAACGTTCAAAATTTCACTGGCATCTTTCTCACACTTGACCTAATTCATTGTCAAACACAGTTTCCATTCTAGGCGCCAAAGGTGGATAACACTTCTCCTCTAGACTTAGCCAATTTGATCAATTCTCATTTGAAACATGGGGAACCTCTTTTGGACTGATGCCAAAACTACCAAGAACAAAAGCCAAAAAGACCAAGTGGACAAAAAAGTAGGGGATCCCCATTTGCAATGGGGCGATGTGTGAAAAGGTCACTACAGGTCCCTAACCATCATCATGAGGTGGCCTCATGGTACTTAACCAATTGTCCATAACCATCTTTACAAAGCCCCGTATCTACTGAGGAATCTTTTGTTAATTTTAATAATCAGATCTGAGACTTTAGATAATTAACAGAAAATAAAGAATACAAGGACAATGACACAGTAATTTTACCCTGGGAAACCTCTATGAGGAAAAACCCAGCATTCAAATCAAACTTATTTAATTTTCCTCAGAGTTGAAGTTACAATAACTCACAGTGATATTGTTGAGGATTTGTTGAGGATACCTGATCCACGAAGCAAATCAAATCACTGGACACAGATCCCTTAATCACTGCACGAATTCTGAATATCAATCTTCAATTCCAGCATATATGTATGATCCAAACTGACTGGTATGTTAAGTAATTTGCTGAGTGGTAGTCTTCTTTAATTCACAAGTTGCTAGAGCATAATTTTCTTCAATGGATAAATTCGCTGGAGTGTAGTATAGACTTGAATCAGCAATGCTATGATATCGCAGATCCTAAGAATCAGACCGCCTCCCTCACAGTCCAGAATCAAATCGACTGTCTTCAAATATGTATTCGCAGTCTTTTAAATAATTCGCATATCTATTTCATATGAAGATTGTTGATCACTGAATTATGTAATTCACTGAACTTCTAATATTAATGGATCACGGATATCGTTGTATATGAGTATCGTTGTAGATCACATGAAGGCTGATTCGCTGAGTGTAAAGTCGCTAGCATGATCTCATAATGGATTCAAACAGTAAGGGCATGAATTCCAAACACTTCCCTGAGTATTTTCGATTGTATATCTTGAGCGCATAGTATATATTTTCATGTTGAGGAGTCTTTTATATATGGCGTGAGATGCAGTCGGCCTTCTTTTGAAATATGTTTGGCGCCAAAGTTTGTCTTGGATAGACCACACATTTTGCAAGGGCAAAAAGTTTTAATCTTATACGTTTGAATTTGATAGGGCCCAGCCCTATATTCAAACGTCTATCCTCAAGGAGAGGGCCCAGCCCTTTATTTAAATTAAGTTTAAATTAAACATATAAACTTAATCAATATAAATCCTTTTAAAGCTAGAATACGAACTAGCTACAAAACATTAACACTCCCTCTTAGCTAGAGAGTATTCTAGCCCTTACCATACCTTTCCATCATGACTACTTGCAAAGGATGGATCCACCTTACATTGCCGCAAAGAGTGGAAGAGGACAAGCCTCAAAAAGATCACCTCGCATTGCCCGCAGAGGGTGATAAAAAACTTTGCCACCTTACATTGCCCGCAGAGGGTGGTCTTAACAAATTAATTACATTGCAACCTTGCAATGCCCACAGAGGGTGGTAAAAGAGAAACAATACAAAAGTACATCTCCAACTTGCATTGCCCGCAGAGGGTGGTCAGACATTATCCACCTTGCATTACCCACAGAGGGTGGTACACAAGATGAAATTGAGACTACTTCAAGCTTCTCCCAAAGCACCCAGACTTCCCTCAAGTGAGAGTAATTCCAAACCAAATAGCTTCTCTACAAGAAGCAATATACCCTGCTTCAGCAACACTCAATGCAACTGAAGATCCGATCAATTTCCTGTACTCAGTTGTATCTGCCAAATGAGAGTTAGGAAAACACATACTCAACCTTTCCACAATTCAACATAATCCAACATAATGGTGAACACAATCCAATATTTCAAGTTGATTCAAGATTTCTTGACCTAAGAAAAATTCCATGCCAATACTCTAAACCAAGAGAGTAACCAACTTATTACCACATAAATCAGAATACACCAAACTTGAATGTTGTAGAAAGTATGTAACTCCCTCTTGATCCCTGCTCGTACAAAAATGTCCTTAGCCCTATTGTTAGATTTAACATCAAATTCTGAAAAACTAACTCTACACTTTTATTAAACGAGTATCACTTATCAAAACAAGTGCTAAAAGAGAAAATCTTCCTTATCTTCATTGTTAACAACTTCACTTAGGTTAGCCTCTTGCTGATTGAGTTGAGCTTGACAATCCCTGGCATAGTGACCAAATTTGTCACATTTGAAGCATCGGACATTGGAGAGATCCCTTGGCTTCTTCCTTGAGCTGCTAGCATCATGAGATCTGAAGTAGTTTTTAATTTCTAATAAAACCCACAGTTCAAAAGAGCAGCATAAGTCAAAATAAGGGAAGCACTATGTAGATAAAGATGCTGGCATGTTGGAAAAAGTACAGGAAGTTGAGCAAAGCAAAGAGATGAGTGGAATGTCGTGATAAATGCAAGAGATGGAAATATCCTAGGCGTGCAATAGTCTAATGGTAATATTAAGACAGGCTGCTCAGAGCTTGATAGGGCTGACCTCCTTAAATCACTGGTTGTATCATTACCTAATCAAGCCGAGAATTCATAGTTGCAGTGCATGTCTAAGGTTAATCTCTTCCCTTCAAAGGAGGGTTACCCTTCATATTCTGGAAGTGAAAGAAAAAAAGAAATGAAGCATCATGTTGAGTCACTGAAAAATGGTTAGTGGGCTACAGTGATCATAAATGAACCTATAGTGATGACATGTAACTGATTGAATGTTTGAAGATGTTAAGTTGATCAAATCAAGTTGGACAACATTAAACTCTATCATTGCTAAGGATTTAGGGTAAATGGGGGAGGATGGTGATGTAAGAAGAAAATAAGAGACTAGAATATAATTTTCGTGTGCTCTACAAAATCCCTACCTAACCCTTCCCGCCATCACATATATAGCAGCATCTCTAACTGAAGCAGAAGAAACAAATCTTGTCGCTCTCTTGAAAGAATCCATAAATAAGTTTGCATGGTCTTATTCCCACATGTTAGGATTAGAACCTAACTTGGTGGTACACCATCTAGCTGTGGATCCCAACGTCAAACCCGTGAAACATAAACTAGGAAAAAAAGAATAAATTGCCTCTATGCAAATGATTTTGATATCACATGTTAAACATAGATAATTCGGTATAGAGAAAGTTATGATTCGAAAGATGCTGGAGCTGTCTGTAATGTTCCTAACTCCGGGCGTACCACTCTGGCGTACTGGAGGAGCAGGTCGTACGGATGGGATTCACTACACAGGTCGTGCGGGTGGAGGAGGCAGGCCGTACGGATGGATGGAGGGAGGTCGTACAGATGGAGGGAGGCTGTACGTACGGATGGAGGGAGGCCGTACAGATGGAGGGAGGCCGTACGGATGGAGGTGGTAGTACAGGTGGAGGTAGGTAGTACGTGTGGAGGTAGGTAGTACGGATGGAGGAGGGTAGTACGGGTGGAGGTAGGTAGTACGGATGGAGGAGGGTAGTACGGATGGAGGAGGGTAGGTAGTACGGATGGAGGTAGGTAGTACGGATGGAGGAGGGTAGTACGGATGGAGGTGGGTAGTACAGAGGGAGTGTCTTCGGGTGGATGTAGTAACTTAGTGATTTCAGGCGCACAGAACAACGAAGTACCAAATATGAAACTATTGCTAGAGAAGAGATTATGACTAATAGAGTACTTCGGATTTGCCAGATCCGATACAAGCAGAACAAACAGAGTAGGGTGATGGTGAATCCCACCGAAACTGCAATAGGCCAAATAGGGAAGGTCTTTCACTTGCGAAGTGGCGCACACCAGAACTCCAACCGGAATTCGCAACAATAATAAGATATCAAACTCAACATGATGAATACATCCTAAAGGCCGGTCATAAATACTCGTCAGGAAAACCCCAGAGATGTACAAATAAAGCCGACACGGCAACACTAACCCCTACGTTAACATAAAAGATGGGTCCGGGATAAGCTAAATCGACCAAGACCCAAATACAAGTTTATTTTATTTATTTAATAACGGGGACATTAC
>MU226861.1:633703-653791 GCA_018584345.1 Thuja plicata
GCACCCATGCCCTAGCTGTGGTGGAGCCAGAACCATCATAGGTTGACAAATTAACTTTACCGATCTTTCTCCTAAGGTTGTCGTTATAGTAACCACCCCGATTGTTGCAACCTGAATATCTCATTCTAAGATCCACATAATCCTTGGAGGTTATATCCCCTTCCCGATTTGCATTCCTCCAGTCCTCCCGAAGTTGATCTTGCATATCTTGGAATGTTGGTTGTTCTTTGTATTGTGCTTCCGTTCGAGGGGGGAAGGTGGGCATCGACGGTCGAGAGCGTGTTGGTTCGGGGTTTGCCCTACTTGCAACCGAATTGTCACTTTGTCCATTTTGCTCTGTGGATGCTTTGCCTTCTGCCAATTTTCGTAATGTCTCCTCCATGAGTCGCTGAGTGTCATTGATCTGCATTTGGTTTCTGGTGAGCTCTCTTAGCAAAGCCATGACTTGAGCGGCCGGATCCTGTTGATCTTCCATTCTATCACCAAAATGATATCTTCTTCTTCTCCTGGTATATACTAGCATTCACAACCCACAAGCTGGCAGAATCACTAGCTCTGATACCACTGTAATGTTCCTAACTCCGGGCGTACCACTCTGGCGTACTGGAGGAGCAGGCCGTACGGATGGGATGCACTACACAGGCCGTGCGGGTGGAGGCAGGCCGTACAGATGGATGGAGGGAGGTCGTACGGATAGAGGGAGGTTGTACGTACAGATGGAGGGAGGCCGTACGAATGGAGGTGGGTAGTACGTGTGGACGTAGGTAGTACGGGTGGAGGTGGGTAGTACGGGTGGAGATAGGTAGTACGGATGGAGGAGGGTGGGTAGTACGGATGGAGGAGGGTAGTACAGATGGAGGTGAGTAGTACAGAGGGAGTGTCTTCGGGTGGATGTAGTAACTTAGTGATTCCAGGCGCACAGAACAACGAAGTACCAAATATGAAACTATTGCCAGAGAAGAGATTATGACTAATAGAGTACTTCGGATTTGCCAGATCCGATACAAGCAGAACAAACAGAGTAGGGTGAGGGTGAATCCCACCGAAACTGCAATAGGCCAAATAGGGAAGGTCTTTTACTTCCGAAGTGGCGCACACCAGAACTCCAACCGGAATTCGCAACAATAATAAGATATCAAACTCAACATGATGAATACATCCTAAAGGCCAGTCATAAATACCCGTCGGGAAAACCCCGGAGGTGTACAAATAAAGCCGACACGGCAACACTAACCCTTACGTTAACATAAAAGATGGGTCCGGGATAAGCTAAATCGACCAAGACCCAAATACAAGTTTATTTTATTTATTTAATAACGGGGACATTACACTGTCTTTGATAGGAATGTGATTTTTTGTGTATGTCATATAGTCGATGAATGTTTGTATAGCCATTTTGCCTTTTATGGCAAAATAGTAAGAAATCTATGTTTTCATCAAGGGTAGGGCTTAAAATAGAAGCCCCGGCTAATTTATATTTAAGAAATGCTATTCATATTGCAGTCTAAAAAAGATATCAAGGAAGATGAAAAGAGAAAAGGTCAACATTATCGGTTTATTTGCTGATACCATTTATACTGAGTCAAATACAGGGGAAGGAAATAGCTTAAAATAAATTAAATTCATCCAGCAACCTGTAAAGAATAATGAAAACAGAAAGATAAAGAGAATAAGGAGCAATATCATCTGAATACATAACAGATTATAACAAGAAGCATAATATTCTTCGAACAGCAAATATAAGTAATTAAGAAAATGGAAGAAAACCCCAGCCACCTTAAAGGAGATATAAAAGTTAAAGGCATCCCACCTGATCTTTAACTGCATCCTCTCTCCAGTCCCTTTGAAACTTCTGCAATAAGATAACAAGTAATCTTTGCAACTCAGGAGGAACCTCCGGTGGGAACAGCTTTTGAATCTCTTCTTTATTGAAGTTCTCATAAACACACCTTCTAATCAATATACGAAGGCACACCAAAAGCTGTATGAAACAATAATAGCAGCAATTTGTCAAATAAAGATACATCAATTTAAAGTCTGCATTTGATCATCTTAGAGTACTAGTCAACAAATTTTTATTGCAAAAAGTGCAAGTCAAAACCAAAGCACATTTGAGAGGACAGAATGCTTGAACAATCATTATTTAATGTAGGACTGACAGTGGTTCCTTTATCCAATTTTAATTAGCAACAAACATGGAGAGCATATTACAAACTCCAAAATCTACACTATATTTTAGAATGCTTCATGTACTTGGCAATAAGCATTAAACCTCTGTAAAATAAGAGAAGATTGCTTCTGTGATTTCCATGTGCTGCAGCAAGTTCAAGAATACAAGTGAAGTATCAGCACATCCTGCATACAGAATAACACTAGAACCCTAGGCTAAGAATGCATCCTATACATAACCAAACCATACTTGCATTGTATACTATCATCCCTGAGCCTCAGATTTGTATGTCATTTGGGTCATGAGATTACCATAAGGATGACTTAGTCATTAAGGGCACCACATACTGGTTTCGAGTACTTTTATGGTCATATTTTGGAGTCATTTTGGTCAGAAGCAATGCTCCCTGCGAACACCCGTCCCTGTCCCAGAAACATTTCGGGGGCTCAGGGACTTTGGGAATCAGGGTTCCGTTGCCTAAGACAGCCCCTTATACTAGCAGTGACTCAAACTCAAGCTCTGATTTTGTTGCAGACCTACCAGTAGCATCAGCTGATAGGGACAGCCATATAATTTCTATGTTTGTCATTTTATAGTTGAAACTTGGAGCCTTGGGGCATTTTGTAATTATTCTTTTATAATAAGTATGCACATTGACAATCAAAGCATTTGAATTTGAATAATTTGTCTGAATTCTCATGTGAAATCTCAATTAAAGTCTAATGTTATGTATTAAACTTCTACAATGTCTATCATGATAGCTTTATCAATGTTATGATATGAACATTTGAAATTTCTCTATATTTTTGAATAGTCGTCCCCAGATGTCCCCTAAAAATAGCCCAAAAGTACCCCTGTACTGGATACATGTACCACCATTCCCTGTCAACCCCGTTCCCAATACTTGGGGGAGCATAGGTCAGAAGTTTTCTGATAATGTGCTTCCGTAACAACACATCTTGGCAAAGAGCGACTTTTTAAACATTCAAATATTTTGTTGCTTCACTTTCTACTTTCTTGGTGATTCAATCAATATATTCTTGATCTGTTTTGAGTCTTACACCTTCATTTACAAATAGGCTGTTGATCATGGTTCTTAGCCTCGGATTATCGGAGATTTATTTCACATAAATGTCTAAATGGATTTTCACAACTAAAAATTATCAAGTATATATCCTTTAACTTTTATCGAAGGTAAGGTGTTTATGACATTAGCAACTGTTCTTATTATTATTTATAACTACTCACCCGGTAATATGCTTCCTTGGTAGCTCATCACTTTACAAATAGAGCTTCATTCCAAGCCCTCTTACCTTCATTTGTTGCAGATTTATATGTATTTGGTAAGTTTCCATTTCTTTTCTTTTTTTTTGAAATAGGGGCAGAGCAGGGGGACGACAAATGCATACATTATAAAATGCATAGAAATATGCAAAATCAAGATACCAGATACCAAGGATTTTGAAATCGGGCTTGAAAAGCAGATATCATATGGTTTTGTCATTGTCCTTTCTTACAGGTATCCTACATTAATCCAGGATTAAAAAAAAACGATTCAAAGATTTATCAGATAAAGAACATATGGTATCTAGCAAGCATTCATTTTGTAATCAGCAGCAAGATTCAATGAAGAACAATACATTTTGCATATACATTGACTATCCAGAACTTGATAAGAGAATCATTATGAATATAAATCACATTCCATGATCCACACATACATTAACTTCTTGTTGAGTTGTACAATGCAGTACTTACAAATTTACAATAATGATAATGGCCACCATAAATTCAGGCTAATGCCTTTTGGGTTAAAAACTGTTCTGGCCACATTTCAACATACAGTGCATAGAAATTTCAGGTCCTATTTAATGAAGTGTATTCTGTTTTCTTAGTAGATGTTTGTGTTTATTGCAGAATTGAGGATTAATTAAACTAGATGAGAATTACTGCCCACGAGAATTAGTCCTTGACCCTCCAGAAACCACACTATGCATTCCCTGCATTTTGAGGAACTAAGGCAAAACATCCCCTTGGCATCCCTAGCTAGCTAGCAATTGACAGACATAGCGTTTTGACACTACCAAAGGCCACTCTGAGGAAATCCCTTTTTTTATAAGTTTGGAGGAATATAAGCATATATAAGGCACTATAGGGTCATTCCAAAAATTTTACACTGTGGAATTAGTCATGAAGTCAATGAGACAACCCCCAACACTCAAACCTATTGTGAGGTTTTGACACCATCACCCCATTGCAAATGGGGACCCCCTCTTTTTGCCTCTGCCCTTGTTGCTCTGGATTTTGAGAGCGAGTTTGGGATAGTCTATAGGCCAAGTTAAGAATAGTTGAGTTGGTCTTTCTAGTTAAGATGGGATTGCTTAGGGGGTCGAGGTGTCTAAGGGAAGAATGAATCAGTTAAGTCTTTAAGTTCAATGTCTAAGTTTAAAAGGGCTTGACAAGGCAAAATGGATAAGTATAGAAAGTGAAAACACAAAATCCTTGGGTAGGGGCGGAATCCGCCCCTACCCAGGATTTTATCCTCAACTAAGCTAAATTTCCGCACTCTTGGAACAGACAATTTAAGGCATATATTGATGTCATAGTGAAAGGAAGAGTCATACATGAAAGAGAAAAGAGGTTAAGTCTGAAAATGCGAAGAAAGATCAAAAATCTTCGAGGACCTGAAACCTTCGCCCTGAGGATCAACTATCTTCTTCTCACTCCAAATTCCGCCTTCAAAGGACGAAGACTGCACATTATGAACATCAAAGGGGTGATAAGATTGAGTTACGGTGAAACAAGAGAATCGAGAGGGAAAACTTGCATCAAGTTAGGAACGAATGAGAAAATCTTGGAGGGGCCATGAATTCCAGCCTTGACGAAATCTTCCTCTAACCAATAGGATTTTCGCCAAACAAACAAGGAAAAATCTTGTCACATTCAAACTCAACCTTGCATTTGAATGATAAAGGACCGACCTTGATCGCCCAATACAGATAAGACGGGGCAAAGTGTTGAGAGGAGTGGGATGTAAACATGGTTGCGTTGAGAGCTTGAGGAAGTTCAAATGAAATTACTTGAGGAATGGCAGATACCGCCATCCCCCGAGGACAGTTGTCCTCTCTATACCAAAATCCTCGCCCTCCTTAAATTTCTGACTCACTGAGATGACAAGTGCAAAGGCATCAAAGATATCACTACAAGAGACTCGAGCTTGGATGGAGGGAGTGGTGCAAGAAGGATTGGCATTTCTCCTAGGATTTGTGCAGCATTTTCAGACACTCATAGCACTTAGAGCCAGATTTCATGCTTTCATGGACCTTTGGGATGAATTTCAGCCTATCAAAGATAAAATCATGCCCCAACTGCAGGCTATGGCGAATGTTCCTCAACAACTATTGGTAAGAGATAGAGTGATCAAGGCAAGAGGAATGGAAGACATTGAGTCATGGTACTTTACTTTAGTCCATCGACAGGATACTTTGGAGAAGATAAGGAATAATAGTGCTTAGCCTGGCCTTTCCATCCATACTATGATAGCAGAGACTTTGAGTGCAACGAAGATCGCCTTCAACTTTGAGGAGAAGGAAGAAAACATGAACTTAGAGATTTTGAAGGAGAAGTTGAGAGCTTTCAGCATCGATGAGAATGGTATCATCAAAAGAGAATATTTGGAAGGTCTTTCATCTCTTAGGCTTCTCATGGCTTCAGTTAGAGACAATGCGACTGGGTGGGAGAAGACAATTGTCACAACTAGAACTGAAATGAAACTAGTAGATTGGAGAATTCAAAATACACCCATACCTCCAATGAATGAACTCAGTAATATGGTGTCTAGGTTCATCGAATTAGCAAAAAAAGAGAAAGGCAAAGGAAATATTAATTTAGACGATGATTTGATGTATGCCTAAGTGGCAACCTATTTTCTCATTGGTTGGTACTTTAGATGCTTAATACTGATTGGCTTACCATTTTGTGCCATTTGATTGGTTGTCACTATTTTGTAATTTTGCTATTGGTCCATTTTGAGGTGCTTGAATCTCATTGGCCGATGGGGTGGCAACCCTAATTAGGGTTTGTAGGATTCAATCTGGGCCATTGATTCTAATTTAATCTTGGTCGCCCATTGTACTTGAGCCCCTATATAAGGACTACTCTCATTTGTAAAGTTAGTTGGAGAATTGTTACCAAGATAATGCCAAATTTGCTCTACTTATCATTGTTATGCTTTGCATTAAGATTAGTTGTGCGATCAAGTTTGAATGATTGCATGGTTATCTTCATCCTCGTTTAGAATAGATTTCAATTTAAAGATGTTGAAATAGAATAGAATTTACTTAAGTAGTTTAGTTGAATGAAAGTAATTGTGGATGTTTACTTGTTTGACTCGATTTAATCTAGGCCACTAGCCTCTTGTTGATTGTAAGTGTTCCTTGTGTGGTAAGCTAGTGATTAAAAGTACTTAACTTCAATTGATATCTAATCTTTAGTTTGCATCCATTTGATGGGATTGAAGAGGAAATATTGATTTGAAAACCTTTAAGTATACCTTAGAAGCTTGCACTAGGTGGGTGGAAGTTGTTGATAAAACTGCATCTAGTAGAGTCCAAGTCATCCATACTTCCTTGCATTCATAGTTAGGAGTAGCAATAGAAGTTAAGTTTAAGTTTAAGTTTAAGTTGAAGGAGAATTGGAAAATCAAACTATATTTTCATTGCGCTTTGTGAAGCCAAATCTTTAGAAGTGCAAGCAGTTGTCAAATCTTGAGAAACAACGTAGTCCACTTAGTGATTCCAGCAAAACACATCATTTCAACTGAGCAATTGTTCACGATAAAAGGAACCTTGAAGTCATTTCAAGACCTTACTTTGCAAGCTTAGCATGAGAAGTGACCTTACTCAAAAGAGGATTCAGTATCTAAGTGTTTCACTTTGAAGCATTGGGTGTTTGATTCTGCATGTTGTAGTGGAATAAAAATCACATCAACAGAAATTGGTGCTAGAAGGAGGTCTCGATTCTAGTTTTCTCAAGTACTTTGTCAGAATTTTCTCAAGTGCTTTGTCAGAATTCAAAGATGATGAAAGATGGTTCTTCCCAGATCTCAGCAGCCTAGAGCAACTTGGGGGGCACTTCAAGATCATATTGTAGCTACTTTACACTCAATTGCTTCGGAAGATAGAAGAGACAATAGAGAGTATTTGGATACTACTGAGATGTTCAACCAAGAAGAAAGGAAAGTGCGAGCAATTGAAAGGAGAATTCAAAGAAGATTGGAACGCCAAAGAGAAATTCAAAGAAAGCTTGGGAGAGAAAGGAAAACGCAAGGGTTATCTCAATCAATCCTTGAAGAAGAGCAAAATTGAACACAAAGCTGGATAAGATTGGATCTTTCTCTCAAAAAAGATTGAAAGACTACAATCAAAAAGAAGACAAAGAATATTGAGATCAACCCCAAAGCAAGAGGAAGATTTGATAGAGTTGCAATTTCACAAGGAAGAAATCATTGGGTAGCTTATACTACGAGTTGGACAAGTTCTTCCAACAGTCCAGTTCAATTCACTCAAGCTCAAGTTACTCAGGTCTATGCAACACCAATTCAACCAACTCAAACAGTGATGGCGCAACCTGCACCTTGAATTCAAAACAATGCATCGCCTCTTATTTTCAATTAGTATAATAATTTATCCAAGAATCCGAAACACTTCTGCTCTAAGTTTCATGTGAATGATCCCAATTGCACGGCAGAAGAGCATATCACGATTTTCGAGGATGCATTATGCAATAGGAGGATTCAGCATGAGGATGTGGCATGTAGGCTCTTCCTTCACTCTTTGGGAGAAGAGGTCTTCTATTGGTTTGTGAACTTGCCAACTTCATCTATAGGGGGGATGGGATCAACTGAAGACTGCATTCGTTCGGAAGTTTGGTATCGTCGTTACTCCATTGGATTTGAACCAGCAATTTGCAGATATTAGGAGGCAAAAGCAAGAGGCCATAAGTTCTTTCAACGCCCGTTTCCACAAAGCATATACAAGGTTGTGAGCTCCCTATACTGTTCAAGATGCGGGTGCACTGGAGATGTTCTATACTGCCTTGGATTCCCAAACCGCCATGTTCACAAGATAGTCACCCAATCCACTGACAAACTTGAACGAAGCTTATAACTGGGCAGTGGAGGTGAGCATACAAATGAAACAGAATGTATGAGGGCCAATAGCAGGTGCAAGACCAACAATTGCAACAAACCAAGTTCCGCAACTCACATATAAAGCTCCATCATATCAACTTGTTTTGCATCCAGCAGCTCCATTATCACAAGTGACTCCAGCAGTACCTGCATATCTTCAAAGAGCAAGTACCTCTAGAAGAACAAAAGAAGAGAAAGATGAGATCAAGGAGTTATTTGAGCAAGTGGAAAAGCTTTCTATTGAGGTCACCTTCTTGAGAAATCAAAATAATCAGTTACAAAACATGCAAAGGAACTTCCAAGGAAATTACCAAGGAGGCAGCCACGAAGCTAACCAAGGCAATTATCAAGGAAATTATCAAGGGAACTATCAAAGAAACAATCAAGACTACACTTATCAAAGGAACAACCAAGATCATGGATACCAAAGGAATAACCAAGGAGAAAACTATCAAGGTGGTGCTCAAGCAAGCAATCAGGGGTACAACAACAATCAAAAAGAGGATTTGGAATACAAATCCTAACAATGGCAATGTAGTGTAGCCACTTGACAACCCACCAGCTACTTAGAATAGACCAACAGATAAGATATTTCTAGCTGAAGCGGCTCTTTAAACATCGTGTAGGATACACGAGACAAATCAACACTCGGAGCTTCAGTGTCCAAAATTCAAGAAGGCGACAAATCTATTCCAGAAAGCCGTGGATGAATCAGTTAACCAAGAGAACCTCCAGTAAGAAGGCCTGAAATTGTCCCAACCACCAGATATGATCAATGCTTAACTTTTGAGGATTTTTCTTTTCCTCGAGAATTCAAGGCTTATGAAGAGCACACTGGGAGATTTCCACCAGCGTCAGCTAATGGTCCACTAGAGACGCCACATGCGGAGTTTCCACCTGGCCCAAATGAGCCCATGAGGGGAGGATATGTGTTTCCACCATTGAACAACATTGTTCTAGTTCAAGGCACGAATGAGGTACAAATATTTCAACAATCACAAGGAAATGGACCAAGAGTTTATCAGAGGAATCATAGGAATAATGAGCCCTTGACTTCATCTATTCCTCCTAACACCTTCAATATGCCTCCACATCCCAACGCAAGTAACATGCCTAGCTAACCAAGGGATTTTCCTGAGTATAGGCAAGGCAATAATAACAATCACAATACTGGCAACGTGCAAAGCAATAGTAGTGTTCAAAATGCCAACAAGGAACAGGTAGCTAAATCCTCCAAGTGGTGAAGAGTTAAAGAAGTTGGGACATAGCGTGATTGGAGAGTTGAGGAAAGTTAAGATCAATTTGCCATTGTTTGAGTTGATGAAAGTGACAGAGATAAGGGACGCATTTCTAAACAGCTTGAAAGATAACAAAAATCGGGGGTTCTGCAATCAAAATTTGACAAACAATTCACAAGGAGCTAATACGGATGCCCGCAATACTTCGAACATGGCTCAGAATACTAATTTGGCACAAAATGATTCATGCGATGACCAAAGTACATTCAACAATCGAGTCATCACACCCAGTTTATGTAGCTCAAAGTACTCCAAATTCAAATCAGGATGCAATTGAGACTGAAAGGGAGGTGAAAGAACAATCAATGACAAGAGTAGAAGTCAACAAGCCAATGCAAGTGGAAACAAAGCTTAAACCTGGGTTCAACAGCCCAATTGTGTTCTACCAAGGGAAGGATGAACCAGCCCCATTTTTGCTATCAGTAAGGATATTTTGGAAGTTACTGCACAATTGTTTGATTGATTCAGGAGCATCAAGTAATGTTATGCCCTTAGCCATTTGAAGAATATTGGGACTCATTCCTGCAAACATAAAAAAGAAAGTTACACAGCTTTATAGAACAGAGGTACCAGTTGTGGGCGAATTGAACAATATACATATGCAGCTGGCATCCAATCCTAGAATGGAGCAATATATTGACATATCAGTTGTAGATATTCTAGATGGTTGTGGCTTACTCTTGGGCAGAGATTGGACTACAAAGCTGAATGGTTATGTGGCCATTGATTTCTCACGCATGTGGTTACCATGGAGAGGGATTCCTAATCAGATCAGAATGGAAAGCACACCAAGGTTGAAGTTGACTATCACTAAGTACGGAGAAGCAAATGAGATATTACTTGCTGAAACATATTTGCGCCTCTGCCATCCTAGGAATCAAGAAATCTTGATGTTACATACTTCAAGTGGTGAGAAAGAAAAGGAATTATCAAAGGGTCAAGGCTCAACTGAGATATTCATAGAAAGTGATCAAGGCTCCTTGTCAGATTAAGGAAAAGGAATGTTCGAAAATTTTAGAAACTTCGTGTTCAGAACTGCGAGGCAAGGCATAGAATTGGGTAGTCGAACTTTAGTGAGAGATCTACTGTTGCCCAACTGGTGTAGGATTCACAACACCTTTCATTCAGAGTTGTCTTGCTCCATGTGTAACATTGCATTAGAACAGGTTGAGAAAACAATTCCAGAGGCATTACAAAGGGAAGATCCACAAGAGAATCTGAACAACAAATTGAAACAAAAGGAGATGCCCCCACTTGAAGATGTAGCTGAAAAACAGTAAGATGGGGGAAGAAAGAAATCGAGTTGCACCAGAAAATGACGAAGAGAAAACAAAAGGGAAATCTGATCCGTCAAAAGACCCCACAAAGGGATCTCAAGAAAGCAATCAAGTGTGGACTCTAAGATTTGATGGGTCCAAAATAAAATAAAAAAAGGATCAGGGGCTGGATATGAACTGACTAGTCCTACAGGAAAAACGTATTTAGCAGCACATAGACTACAATTCCCTTGCACAAATAACATGGCTGAGTATGAAGCTCTAGTCCTGGGCTTACTATGTGAGATAAACAAAGGAGGGAAGGTACTTCATGTCTTTGGGGACTCACACCTAGTGATTGAACAAGTTAGAGAGAAGTTTGCCTACAATGATAAGAGAGTGAAAAGATATCGGAATAGAGTATGGGGTCTGATCAAGAGCTTTGATGCCTTCAGTATCAAGTTTGGCTACAGATCTAGCAACAAGGTCGTGAATGCTCTAGCGCAGGCAGCAAGTTCATTGGCACCCCTCACATTAAAAGGATTGAAGAAATTTAGAGTAGAACTTGCATTAATGCCTTCAATGCCAAACAATGTGACCAATTTCCAAGTGTTTGATGATGACAAGCAAATTTTAGACTTCTTGACAAACACAAGTGTCTTCACTACACAAATAATTGATGATGATGAGATTGAAGAAGCAGAAATCAATCCAGATGGAATCATGAACTTAAAGACTAATATTATCCCAGAGGGGATGATCCAGCTAGAGAGAATGTTTGATGTGGATCAGTCCAGTAAGATTAAGTATCAACCCACAGGAGGGAATGAATGTGAAAAGGTAAATCTAGGAACAGAAGAAGACCCAAAGATTGTGCATATTGGGAAAGTTTGCACTCCTGAAGAAAGAGAAGGCATCCTCAAGCTAATGAGAGAATTTCTAGATGTGATAGCATGGGGCTACGAGGATTTGAAGACATATGATCCTTCCAATATCACGCATACCATACCATTGAAGGAAGGAAGCAAGCCATTCAGACAATGCCAGAGGCCTGTCAACCCTTTGCTAGAACCATTGATATATCAGGAGGTGAAGAAGTTGCTAATAGCAAAGATTATATTCCCAATGTGACACTCGACGTGGGTTGCCAATCTTGTCCTAGTGAGAAAGAAAAATGGAGAGATAAGGTTGTGTATGGATTTTCAAAATTTGAACAGAGGATCAGAAAAGGACAACTATTCATTGCCATCATTGGATGAGGTATTGCAAATTGTGAACGGATCACAAATGATGACATTCAAGGATGGGTATCCAGGATACAATCAAGTGTTAGTCGAAGAAGAAGATAGGTTGAAGACCGCTTTCACCACAAAATGGGGAACGCTTGCGTACAGGAGGATGCCTTTTGGTTTAATCAACGCAAGAGTAACGTTTCAAAGAGCCATGGACTACGCATTCAAGGACTTGAAAGATAAATGCATTATTATTTATATGGATGACATCACAGTGTTTTCAAAGAAGAGAGATCATATTGAAGATTCCAGAAAGGTATTTGCAAGATGTGGGAAATTTGGAGTGTCTCAATCTGAAAAAGTGCATGTTTGGGGTGACAGAAGGAAAATTGCTTAGACATGTTCTTTCAGAAAAGGGAATTATGATTGATCCTGAAAGACTAGAGACTATTTCAAAATTGAGTTTACTGGCTACCAAGAAGGAATTAAAATCTTTCTTTGGGAAGATTAATTTCGTGAGCAAATTCATTTCAAGATTTGCAAAGATAGTGAAACCTATGAATGACATGCTCAAGAAAGATGCGAAAATGGATTGGACTCCAAAAGCTAAGAGAGCTTTTGAAGAGATAAAAGACACAATTGTTAAGGCGCCAGTTCTTGTGAGTCCAGATTACGAGAAGTCATTTTACATATACTCATTTGCCTCAAATCATGCGTGCCTAGCAATTCTTACACAAAGGACTAAGGAAAATCAGGAATAGGTAAAGGTTGTAATAACCTTGCTGGGTAAGAATGTTCTGCTTTATTCTGCTGACATGTGATACATTCCTTGACATATTGCAAAACGTCATTTTTGAGCCCTTTCCATGTAAATCTTTCACAGATATACCTATAACTTTTGAAATAACCTGGATGTCCTGCTAAGGGCAGATCATGAACTATTCGCAAAATTTTCAATTTTAACTTAGATTCAGGCACTAAGAAGATTCTATCTTTGTAGTAAATAATATCATTCATGAATTTGTACTTATGATCCTAAACTTTCCCATCCAATAAATCACAAGCAATTGAATTCTTAGAATATTCTACCAACAACAGAGATTTCTAATCAGTTGTTACCCCGGATAAGGCATTTATTTCTGGTCTCCTAGACAAAGCTTTAGCAACGACATTGTTCTTACCCTTAACATAATCAATTTCACAATCATAAGCTTAAATTTTACTAATCCACTTTTGTTGCCTATCATTGAAATCCTTCTGATCCAAAAAATATCGTAAATTGTTATGATCAGTTCGCACAACAAATTTACCACCGACTAAATATTGTCTGAATTTAGCCAAAGCATGCATTATTGCTAACATTTCCTTATCATATATTGAGTATAATTTTTCAGCACTATTAAGTTTCCGGCTTTCATAGGCTATAGGGTGTTGATGTTGCATTAAGATTGCTCCTAGTCCTTCCCCGGACGCATCACATTCTAATACAAAAGGTTGATTAAAATCGGGAAGTGCGAGTACAAGGCAAGAACTCATTACCTACTTCAGTTTATCAAATACCTGTGTTGTTGCTTCAGTCCATTTGAATACCCCCTTTTTAGTAAGATCTGTCAACGGTGCTCCAAGCTGTGAAAACCCTCTAACGAATCTCTTGTAATAACTGCATAGACCAAAGAAACCTCTTAAATCAGAAAGATTCCGTGGAGGTGGCCAGTCCAGAATAGCCCTGATCTTTTCTTGATGCACCTGCACACCTTTATCACTAATCATATGTCCCAAATATAGAATTTTTGTCATACCAAATTCACATTTAGAGGCTTTTGCATAAAGAGATTGAGACTCCATTATACCCAAAATTTCATCAATATGTTTCAGGTGTTTCTCCCAAATCTTACTATAAATCAATATATCATCAAAGAAAACGAGCAAAAATTTCTGCAGTTGCTTGTTAAAAATATGATTCATACAAGACTGAAATGTTGCTGGAGCATTTGTCAGTCCAAAAGGCATAACCATAAATTCATAATGACCATAATGACAACGGAAAGCAGTTTTAAGAATATCCTTTTCTCCTAACTTAATCTGATGATGCCCTGATCTTAAGTCAATTTTAGAAAAGTACACAGCACCATGTAATTCATCAATGCGGGGAATCAGATACCTATTTTTTATGGTCTTTTTATTGAGGGCGCGGTAATCTATACACATGTGTAGAGTCCCATCTTTCTTTTTGACCAACACTACCGATGATGCAAATGGACTCGAACTGGGCCTAATGTGTCCCATGTCTAATAACTCCTTAATAGCTTTTTCTATTTCATCTTTGAAGGCCTTAGGATGCCTGTATGGAGTAGTGATGACTGGCTTCGCCCCTTCCTCCAATTCAATAGTATGTTCAAAACCTCGATCTGGGGGTACCCCAGGAGGTATATCCCTAAAAACCAAACTATGTGAATCTAATACTTGCAACAAATAATCTGAATAGTGCTTAGATTCCAAACCTGTTGCCTTTGTAGAAATCAAGCATTGTGCTGACCAAGCAACCACACCATGACGGAAAGTAGCTTCCATCCTTTTAGCAGTAATAGTCCTAGGCCCACCATTCGACATTCCCCTGAGAATCACATTTTGTCCATCAACCTTGAAAGAGAATCCCATGCGTTTGAAACTCTGCGAATATTTATCCAAAGTTTCCATCCACTGAATTCCTAAGACAACATTAGTATCTGCCAAATCAATCACATAAAAATCATATGTTACTGTATAGTTACCAAGAGCAATACTTAACTACAGTACCTTATGTGTGCTTACTAAATTAGTGCCACCTGCTACTTTCACATCAAAAACTTCATGTTTAACAATATGTAAGCCTCGTTTTTTAACAAGAGCACTATCAATGAAATTATGAGTAGATCCACTATCCAGCATAACAATAACCTGTTGACCCTGTAATACCCCTCGTACTCTGAAAATGTTGTAATGTGGAGTTCCTGTCATGGATGCAATTATACCACCTTCCTGTTTATTTCCTTCATCAGGATCAAAAGCCTTTTGAGAGCATTCCAAGTTTGGATCTATATTTTCCTCGTCTTCATGATCTGATGTGACTTCAATGTAATGTATTTTCCCTTTGCCCAAACATCTATGACCTGGTTGCCATGACTCTTTACAACTGAAACATAATTTACGTCTCCTGAGTTCATCCCTCTCTTCTTTGTCAAAGCTGGGTTTTGGGAACGCATATCTGCTGAAGGGTTGTTTGTCTTTATCCGATTTTGGAAAAGGGCTTTTATTCCAGATTTTCCCTTTTGCGGACGGTTCTAATTCTCTTGCCTTCTTAATAGCCATTTGTAGTGTAGGAGGATTTAAATATTTCACCCAACCTTTCAAAGAATTAGAAATCCCATCAATGAAAATAACAATTTTGTGTCTCTCAGAAATTTCAATGACAAGCACAACCAACTTTTCAAATTTTGTTATATATTGTTCAACTGTCCCTATTTGTTTCAGTTGTGTTAATTCCTTTAAATGTAATTCAGGATCTTTGGAATCAAACCTATCAATGAGGCGTTCAATGAATTCAAGATATGTATCTACCAGATTATGGCCCAATGTGACCTGCCCATGGTGCCACCATTCATGTGCTACTCCATCTAGATGTAATGCTACATATTGAATAGCTTCATCCTCCATCATAGGGTTTAATTGAAATCTAACTTTTGAACCCAAGATTTGGCGGCTGTTTTGCATGTGCCATCAAAATAAGGTATGGACATCTTCCCTGTTTTCCTCTGTAATTCACTATTGTAATTTCTGCCCCTATGAGACTATGTTTCATCCTGACATCCATGTACTCCCTAAATGACATGTGATCTGAATTCTGCCCCAGCTAATTCCCAATCATTCAAAATTTCATCTTGTACTTCTCTAGCCGTAGGTTCATGTTCCGATTGTAAATTTCTTGGAGTAAAATTTGGCATGTAAGGTCTGGCTGTTGCTGTTCTTTCAGGCTGATTGTTATTTACTTAACGCTCATCCCTACCACCTTCGTTTTGATTTTGATTTAGATTTTGAGTCATCATATTGGTCATCGTATTTATATTATTTTGCATGTCCTGTTGACTTATTAAAGTAGCAATTAAATCCCTGTTATTTTCTGGTTCCCCCATGTTACTGTTTTGTTCAAAAATCATTTCCTGTTTCGTCTCAATATGACTATCTTCAATTTTTAATTGTGGGGTTGAACTAGACTGACTGGTTAGATTTATGTTTTGTCGTTCCCCGGTATTCTGGAAGTTATAATGGCCTGGTTACATATTCAGCAAAACATTTTTAGGCAAAACAAGATTTTAAACACCCTACAGGATGGCAAGACTGATAGCTCTGATACCACTATAAGTTCCCCAAACTTCTAGACTACTATTCTCAGATTAGATCTTAGGAAAATTGTAAAAACATTCATAGTATGTTTTGTAAATTCTACTGGTCCTTGATTACTCTGATAACAATCTAGATATTTATTTGAACCAATTCAAACAGATACAATTCAACTAAACCTTTATGTATAAGTTCATGAAAGACTAAGTTCAGAAAAGTAGAATCAACGACAATAGGAATATGACTCCAAACGGAAATGTTTCTGAAATTAAGATGTGCACCTTTGTCTATTTGAAATGGAATAACAGAAGGCTCCTTGTCTTCTGTGGAATTCTTTGAAGTTGTCGAATACAAAACTCCTAGATTAGGACCGGCTAACGTGGTTGGTAGTCTCTTATCTTTGTCGAGCTATGCTGCCGCCAGAACAGATAAACCCAAATTACCAACTTCGTGGATGTCTGTCAATCCAGTCACGATAGACACTTTTGTCATTTTGCTAGGACGTTCTGCCGTATACTTCCAATTCTGACCTACCGTATACTTCCAAATTTATTCGTCTTCTTCTGGACTATCGTAGAGAATTCCAGAGGCCCACTTTAGTACCCGTCAGTCTTTTCCCAGAAGTCTTTGTCTTCTCATGCCATTTGTCCTAATGCGGCACAGGTGTAATGCTCAGGAATGTCAAACCACTAGGCCAGAGATTTGTGTGCACTGACGAAAGGAATGTTGTCACCCATATATTTATTTTTGCAGTTCGGATTATTTCCTCAAATCATCAACTTCTATTTTCCACCACTAACTCCATTAGGCCAGAAAGCAATCTGACGAAAGGAATAAAATGTGTCTTCACTTCGTGCTTCGTGACCAATTTCTAAAATATTCAAGCATGCCTGGTCTCTTCACGAAACCTCCTTTTATTGATATCAAAACTAGTTGTAGTATTCCCATAAGGGAAACTACTTTATTGAACAACTTAACATAGAGTTAGACTAACACTAGTTTTTATTCGAACAAAACACCTCTAAATTATTTAATATTAATATGACCATTTAATTAATATTAAATAATTAACTCATTTTAGTAACAAAATAATAAACTCCCTTTATTTTGGGGACATTACATCTTCCCAGTTCAACTACGAATCCCAAACTTGCAACTTTTGCTAGAGTATTATGCCCATGAGGATAGGGTCCAAGCAAGACTATCACAACCGATGCAACTAGATGAGAAGAGAGATGAAGCCTTAGACAAATTCGCAAAACATCAAGAGGTAGTCAAGAGGTGGTTTGATAGACAGCCTAGGATCAAAGCATTCAGGATTTCTGGCCTAGTTTTGTACTAGGATAAGACACATGAGAAACAAGGAGATCGTGACAAATTTGATAAATTGTGGAAGGGTCCCTATCAAAATTCTGAGACTTTGGGAGAGAATGCATTTAAGCTGAAAATGTTGACTACAGAGGATGTCCCATTGCCTGTCAATGGGCAATTCTTGAAGATTACTTCCGAACCTAGGGCTTCTCTCAGAGTCCTTTTGTACATAGTTAGAGTAGGTTTGCGTTGAACCATTTGGTTGAAACTGGTCTAGAGTAGATTTCCTTTCAGTTGTTTTGGTTTGGGTGTCTCTGGGGTCGAGTGCTTAGTTTGCCTTGAGTCAGTTGGCTTAAGATTTTCCAGCGGCTCCTGTCTTAAGTTTAAAGGTCATTAGTTTAGTTTGCTTATTAGTCGCCAGTTGGTCTAGTTAGTTTGCCTTAGTCGTTTTCGGTTCAGATTTGCTTAGGATCCCTTGATCTTAGTAGTTTAGTTTGCTTTAGATTTGGTTGCTTAGGTTAGAGTTGTAGCTTAGGTTTCCTTTGCTTCAGGAGTTTGGGTTGCAGAGGGATCTTGTTTGTAACTATGGTGGGGTATGTCAAACTTATACTTCTGGTATATTCGACCTGGATTTGTTCAGTTTATTTCTTGAATATCTCTTGCGAGGTTTCTTGAACTGGAAGTTGTTCCTGAAAGCCAGACCTTCGAAAAGGATTTGTACTAAATTTGGATTGAATTTATTCGTTGTGTCTAAGGTATCTAAGTCTTTCAGTTACAACATTTTACTCACACTTAATTGCTCTGAGCTCTCTAGAAGTTCTTCAAGTGAAATTGGAGTTAGTGAAAATCATACACCTGCTTTAGCGCCACTGTGGTTTCCAAACCGTCTACAAGCTTCACTGCTTGTAAGCCAAAATCAAATTTAAAAAGAAAAGAGTAGCAATATCAAAAGAAAAAAAATTCATGACAAGGGAAGAGAGTTGGTCTAGGCAGTGGGTATGCTCCCCATTGATCCTAGATTTCGACTCTCCAACCTGAAACAAAAGAATAAAAAAATGAGAAAAGGAAATAAAAATCTAAGCAATTTGTCTTTGGGTGTGTGAATACCTCTATCAGTGCTACCAAATGAAAATCACTAAAGGTAGAGCAATGTTCATGGTTGACCACAGCGATAACCTCGTCGGGGCTATGGATGCCTGACTGGCAGCGAGGCTCTATCCAGGATGCTTTTGGAGTAAGGATATTAAAATAGCCAAGTCCAACGAATCTAAGAAGCTTTCTAGGTTCTCGTCGAGCAAGGAAAGAATCACTTGCACACAATTGGGTAACTGGAGATGAGGCTACTTAGCTCAATTCATGGTTCCTCCCATTTTGAGTGCATTTCCTACTTGTCGGATAGGTGAAAATGGAATTACACAAGGTTCTTGATTCTAAGTAGTTTTATTCTCAAAATACTCAGGAACATTTCTTCAGTGGAGTTGCCAGATGTTATGAGGTTTTCACACCATCACCCCATTGTAAATGGGGACCCCCTCTTTTTGCCTCTGCCCTTGTTGCTCTGGATTTTGAGAGCGAGTTTGGTGTAGTCTATTGGCCAAGTTAAGAATAGTTGGGTTGGTCTTTCTGGTTAAGATGGGATTGCTTAGGGGGTCGAGGTGTCGAAGGGAAGCATGAATCAATTAAGTCCTTAAGTTCGAGGTCTAAGTTTAAAAGGGCTTGACAAGGCAAAATGGATAAGTTTAGAAAGTGAAAACGCAAAATCCTTGGGTAAGGGCGGAATCCACCACCTACCCAGGATTTTATCATCAGCTATGCTAAATTTCCGCCCTCTTGGAACAGACAATTTAAGGCATATATTGATGTTATAGTCAAAGGAAGAGTGATGCATAGAAGGAAAATGAGGTTAAGTGAAATATCCCTTGCCCAATTGGATATAAATTTTCTGATGTCTTGCCCAAGGAATATTGTCAAACACTTCTGATGCAAACTTCCAGCTTGCTGGTTAGATTGTTTGATTGTTTGAAATGGTTTCATATGCCAATAAATAAACATTTTTTGACATCCAACCATGAATTGGAAAATGAAATGACAACTAAAAGACCCTTACAATGCATTTAGTGGCATCAAGAAATTGGCATTTTGTCAAGTAGTTTTCAAACATCCCAAATGTCAAGACAAGGTTAACATTTGCAAAGACAATATACATGTGTCAGCTCAACAAGAATAAGCAAACTGTCCTTATTTCTCCTTTATT
>MU226861.1:674056-698272 GCA_018584345.1 Thuja plicata
AATTCCCTCATATCAAATACTATAGCCATGTTTGATTTAGATTTGATCTGATTGGTCGATATTGATTTAAATTGTGTGGCTATAGTAGATAATATAAATTAGTGATAAAAATCACCTAGGACATTAAATTGATTAGAAGAATTATGCCAAACAGTAACAGGGTCGTTTGGACATAACTCGAAGGTATGATCACACTTAGGGCAAATAGGGTCTATAGTTGCGACAGACCGAAATTAGGTGGTTACACTTAGTCATAAAAAATGACCTCGACCACCAATACTTGGCAAGCCAAGCCAAGCCACACCAAGAGGTAGCAGCTCCATCACCAATACAAAAAATAAAGATCTCTATAGAAGGCTTCCATAGATTGAACCAACAACAAATCCAACTAGAGCAGCCAGAAGCAAGCTCCCCTTGCAACACTCTGTATCCATAGGGTGCCCTCATTACCTTCATCAATCTTACTAGCACAGAGAATGACTCTATTTTCTGGTAACCAATGCTCTTCCCTAAACCACCACCAGAAAACATCTGGGGGAGAACAGGAACCAAACCCCAAGAATCCTCCTCTGAGAAGCACAGTCTTCCTGGCTGGCCCATTCAGTCTAACCAAGAAAACACCAACCATCAGCATCTCAAGCCACCAAGGGCCACGCCTATGAGATATTTGAGCGGGCCCAATGGGCCAAGCCAGGGCATGAAGAACACAGGGAATCCTCCCCACATAAGCCTTGAATGAAGAAGCAAGAAATAGATCACAAACATGGGGGTGGCAGGGAAATCACCCTCATCCCATCCAACAACATTGCAGGAAACCCTAACACCATATGCCCACTCAATCGCCCGTCACACGCAGGGAGTCGCCTACGTATAAAGACAAGCAAGAAAGGACTCACAACAAAGGAAACCATCAACAAGGACAGGTCCTGCCCAAAAGGGTCATACGATAACAATCCCTGTCCACCAGAACTGACCCACGTGAGACCCACATAGCAAGTCCATGACACAGGTTTGTAGAACAATGACAGGGTAGCAGAGGAGTCCATCTCATAGATAATCTTACTGCAGAGAGTCATAGGAAGAATCCAAATATAGAGGGCCACAAACAAAGACCCGCCAAGACTAACCAGAAGGGGGTCATTCAAGGAAAGTTTGGAGGAGAACAACCCCACCAAGCAAGCAGACAGGCTAGGAAAACCCGCTCCACCCATAGCATCATAAAAAGAAGATGTAACTCTGAACACAATCCCCTCCAAATGCAAGGCCTGACCATGGAAAGAGATCCCCTTACCGGTTCAAATGAACCCTTCCCCAAAATCAGCACACAACCAAAGAGAAAAGGGACCCGTAAAAATGAGAACACATTCAGAGATAACCCCCATGACAGAAAACCAAGCATCAAGGAAAGGAACTTTGTACCCCAAGAAAACCAGATGATCAACGAGTAAACCATAGGAATTCCCATAGACCACAAGGACCCTATTATCACAAACCCCACCTAGGACCTCAAAATAGATCACCAGCTTCAAAGACACCTTCCTATGGCCACCAGGATCCTCCTCCTCCCTAGAAAGCTCAGAATTTGAAAACCCACCCCCACTCTTCTTCCTACTCACACTCATCGCTCTTCAAATTTGGTGGATGTTGAATGAGCAATCATATAGCAATTTTTGAAATCAAATATAGTAGCAATCACACCTCAACAAGGTGCAATAGTTATGCTAATAGGAAGATATATCAGGGTAATATATTGAATAGTAGGGAAAAAGTTTCAAGCAATTTTCAAAGAACATTCATTAGAAGGACACAACATGAATCAAGAAATTGGCTATATTGTCCAATTTTTAGCTTTTAGAACCCCCCAAAAAGAGCACAATTTTGACTTCTGAGAAAACATTCATGTTAAAGGAAGAAGTTGGTAAAGACATGATAGCAAGTAGAAGGAGAATGAGTTGAAGGAAAAATAGGCCGCACTCAGTTAGACAACAAATAAGTGAGTAATGCATGTTGATATTTTGATCTCCAATGAAGATGGAAAATTTTGTAAACATGAAAAAAATTGAACCAATTCATATGTTAGACATGAAAAAACTAAACAAATTCATATGTAGGACCTTAAAAAAGATCAAGGAAAATAAACCTCCCAACATAATTGATGTACAAGACAATAAGATTCACTCAAAATGTTGGCATGATCCCTAGATCTTATCTTACTGTATAGCTGGAGAAAGTTATGTAGTTTTACACAACTTGGTGCATACATAACTCTGTTAGAGAGGTCAATCTAAAAACACACAGAAAAAATAAAATAATTCATTCAATAATGGAGATCTAACCCAAAAGCAATATAGCCATGCATTACGACAACACCCAAACACATAAAAATGTCTCATGGCACAATGTGAAGCTTCCTCATAAATCATCAAAATTATATTACAACTACCATTGTTGCCTTTCCTAATCTCTCCAGCAATACAAATACTATACTCAAAATTTACCCTCAATAACAAACCCTTCATCTGATTTTCATTTAATAAAATCAGTGAAGCAAAGAATTAGTAAGGGTGGCAATATTACTCCCACAAATGTCAAATCATAGTTAGAAATAAGTCCCCTAAATTTCTCATCCAAAAACCTTGTCAAAAGTGAATCCAAAACCCACATGAACAGTACCCATGAAACCAAAGAAATAAAAGATCATATTGAAACCATAGAAACCCCATCTGTCAACAGTTACAAGAGTTTAAAAAATGTAAAGCCCATTAAATTTCAATGCAAAATTATCTTCATTGCATGGTTTACATGACAATTCCTCACATGGGTGTCTCTCCAAATTATCCATTCTCCTTTTCAAAACACAAATCTAATCTAAATTCATCTACCCACAAACCAATCTCAAATTCATACAAAATTGATTGCTAAAAAGACTTCCATCAAGAACCCAACACAAAAAACTCATCTTTGCCGAGCAGAAAGCACTATTTGGGCTGATAAATCCAAGGCGATAGATTGGATTATTGAGACAACAAAGGGTTTATCCCACTGAGGTCCATGGAGGAAAGGGTGTCTAACATATCCAATGTCGTGCCCATAAAAATTGTCATCCTTCAACCAATCATCAAATCTTTGTCTTGTGGTTACTTCAATAGCTCCGTTAATGCCTCATTAAACCCTAAAAATGAAAAAGCCCTACAAAACCCTCTTTATTAATCCTGGACAAACTAAAAATGATCAAACCCAAGAAAATATACTCCATCCTTGTACAAGCTAGAGAAAATTGGAAAAGAGACCACCAGAAACCAGTGGTGTCATGCCTTCATTACAACACCATAAAACAACAAATCAAATGTAGATTTATGAGCCAAATCTATCATGATTAGTAAGGCCAATTTGCAAGAGAATGTTAAGAGAAAAGAAATTAAAAAGAAAATAAAACCATAAATCAATTGATCTTAGGGTTTACAAAAAATATAGAATAAAAATAAACAAAGCAAATCATGTGTCTTTATTGTGCTACCTTGGTTTCTTTGCATGTTGCTAAGGTAGTAGCATTTGGTGTGAGTTTTGTAGCCTTTCCAACAAAAGGTATTTCATAAATATTGTGTATCATCACATATTGTGAGATGACATCTCTTTTAGGCATTCTGTTAAAACAGTTCATGCAAATCAACGTGAGGGTAAACTGGAGGTTAGCATAATAAAAACATGAAAAAGGTACCTTGTGTGTTACTCTAAATTGCAGTCAATTCTTCAAGGGTAGTTGTGATTCTTGTAAGTATCTAAAGCCTTATTTGTCAATGCATTTTGTGCCTATCATTCTTCATCACATTCAATGACATCCATTTTATAACATAATTATACATATAATAATTAACCTCTCTCTCTCTCTCTCTCTCTCTCTCTCACACACACACACACACACACACACACACACACACTTCCTATATCTTTATCATTCTCTCTCATTATCTCCTTATTTCTATCTTTATTTCTCCCTCTTCCTTCTCTTTCCATTTCCACCTCTCTATATTTTCCCCTCTATCTTTGCCCCTCTCTATACCTTTCTATTACATATCTATGTCACCTTATTTCTCTCTTCCTCTCTCCCCTCTATGTATCACTTTTCTCTCTCTCCATCTTCTTTATCTCTCCCTTCTTTGCCTATCTATCTCTTGTCTCTCTCCCTAAATTTATCTCCCTCCTCCACTCTCTCCCTATCCCCCTAGCTATCTACATATACCTCTCTCTCAATTTCTCTTCCCATATATCTCTATTTCTCCCTATTAATCTCCCCCTTTATATTTCTCCCCTATTTCTCTCTCCCTCTGTCCCTCTCTATTATTTATCTCTACTTCTCTTTGTTAGTTTATCTTTATCTCTCTCTCCCCCTCTCTCTATATCTCCTTATCTCTCTACCTATTTATTACTTTATTTCACCATCTATATCTATATCTCTCCCTCCCCCTCTTTCTCTATATATATTATTTTTCTTGTCTCTATCCTTATCTCTCTTTATCTCTGCCTCTATCTCTCTAACTACTTGTCTCCCTCATTCTCTCTCATTCTATCTTCATTTCCACCTCTCTCTCTCTCAAAAAAAAAAAAAAAAAATAGGCCAAAATTTTCCTATATTTGCCTTCCACACTTCTTGGGCATATACATTACACACTAAGGTGCAATTTCTCATTTATGTAATGTTTTCACTTTATTCTACCTGAGTTGTCTATCTAAAACTTTTTGGTATGGTAAAGCATTGTTCCAAGTTGTAGATTTCTATTGTACATTATTTTTCTTCAAATAAATTTATGCATTTTTTCAAAATAAAAACACATGTTTTTATTATAAAGATACAGTGTGGTAATTTTATTTTGGAAAACTTATGATCTATGATATAATTCATGTTCACCCTATAATTAATACAACAACAAAATGTACTATTTTTTGCTAACAAACGAGCTACAAGATTTCCCCAACATGGGGAAGGAAGACCATTTTATGTAATGAAATCTGAAATTTTGATCAAAATAGAATGCAATATAGGTCTAATAAGTTGACATCATTGTCCCCCTCGAACAAATTTAACAAATTTAAATCCTCACTATTGACCCCACTCGCCAGGATGTACTCCTAGAATGAGAAATTCCCAAATTCATCATTGAAAAGATAATCTACATTCAAGGTCAAGATACTCTAGCATGTCAATACTTTTACTTTGCTAGGACTTGTAGAAATTAACATGGGCAAACTTCCTCAACATATTTTTCTATTGTTCTTCCAAGTCGTTCTACAAAATAAATAAAGAGTGCTAAAGACGAGATCTTTAAAGCATACCTATAGTCCAAATGGTTAGAGCCTCAAGAATATTTTTCTTTGACACTTCAACATTCATATAGTATACATTTTCATCTTGACGATGGGATCATCCAACTTCTAGATTGCACACTAAAATCTAGATGTATAGCTCGAGGTTCCTTTGCCATAGTTCAATGTTTGTTCAAACCCTTTTTGCACTTTTTGCACTAAAACCAAGTGAACGATGTTCCTTAAGGCTATAATTTTCTCCAAATGTGTTTAATGTAGCTCACAATCAAGGATTATTTAATTTTAAATGTTCTCCTTACCATGAGATTAGGGGTTGATTATTTTTTCTCTTCAAAGACTCATATAACTCTCTTGTATAACATTTTAAAATACACATCCTAGATATAAGAAATTAAAATTTGGCACTTCTATACATGTGTAATAGTTAGATCCAAACAATATCAAATTTGAAATGTGTAATTTTGAAATTTAAAATAGAATGACAAATTGTAAGTCTAAAATTTATTAGCTATGACTAAGTTATTTAAACAAGAAACAAAATTCTAAACAAGAAAATAGAACATATTTTCAATCAATTAAATTTTAGACTAACAAAAATATCAAAATAATTAAATTACGTATTAAAATAATAGATTCAAAACTTTAACTCAAAATAATATTAAACTTTATAAATATTTGTTTGTATGTAAACCGGCAATTCACAAACCTTCATGAAATATTAGTTTAACATAGTTTTAAATCGAATTAATAAGATCTATACTAGTTAATCAATTCAAAAATGAAAGCAAATCAAGAGCGTCTCATGGATCTTTAGCTAGAAGGACTAAACAAATTCTCTCAACTGCAAAGCAATCATAAAGTGACAACCTCTAGAACAAGAATTATAATTAAAAGATGAATCTAAGATACAAATTAAGATAAATGCCATATTCTAAATGCTCAATTCTACTAAAAATAGATGAATTTCACCATTGTGATGATGCTTATGCCTAAGTTCAACCTTATCCCCAAAGACGGCGGATGCCAATTGACTATAATCTCAATGATCTATGTGAAAGTAGAGGTGAAGTGCTTGTGAATTCATGATTGTACATGTTTATGCCTCCTATTTATAGGATTTCCCAAGTTGTAGGGGCCAAGTTAAGATAACCATGGTCAAAGTATGGTTGAGGTTAAGGATGAGTGATGTGTCCCCTTTGAGTGGTCAAGATAGAAAAGCTTTTAAGCGATCCATGTGCTCTCTTTTCTCTTTTCCCATTATTTGAGTGATTTTTCATCATGTAGTGGTGAGTGAGAGAAATTAGGATTTAATTAATTCAAAAGATTAATTACTTTAGCCATGCTTGATTTATTGAATTAAATTTAATCAATTGGTGAACTAAGTAATTAATTGATTAATTCAATTACCTTTTTTGTTTTTGTTTTAAGCAAGCTCTGCCTAGGGGGCAGTACCCATTATATTGCAAAAAGAAGGAAATACAAAGGGAGATGAAGACGCTTCTCCATGATAGAAATAACAACAAGGATCAATGATATAGATACATGATCTCGTTGCCAATAGAAAACAGCCTAACACCTACTTCCTCAGGGAAGAGGTTCCCATTAGCCTGAAGGAGAGCCTCAAATTTTTCCATATCATATTCCTTCACAATTCCTGCCTTGTATATCGACCAAGCCTTCTGCATTAGCATTTTCTTGCCTTCTGCCTGAAGCTAGAAATGTCCTAGCAAACAACCATTTGATAGCTTAGTCTCAATACCGCCCAACGCTATGACCGCCTCCAAGTATATATCATCTGCCACCATCCTTCGCACCATACCAATGGTGAGCAAGGTGTGCCCAAAGACCAGAATGATCGGTTGGAAGAGGTCTTCTATTAGCCTCCCATCATGAATGTGCCTGCCCGACCAATATTCGACTCCCAAAATAACTACCATGGTCTCTTATTCCTGCTCATTAGCCATTTTGAAAATCTTCTTGATCTGCTCCTCTGGCGACTCCACCAATGCCTCCACTTTGCTACAATGACACCTAATACCCAGATGATTCGCCATATTTACTATGTTGAAGAGAGGTGACACAAAGACCATTTATGGATAAGAATCTGTCCCGCCACTGTCAGCTCTCCACTCCAAGTGGCTCTTCAAATCTAAATGTTTGGATTGAAGGACCACTGCAGACAGAAAAGAATACTCTGAATATCAAGAAAAGCCATGTGTCGAGCACTGTCTAAGAAAGTGAAATGACTGACATCCCCTCCCCCTCTACCAGCGCCGTAAAATGCCAATAAAGCTATCCTAATCCGTCCCTCAGGATAGAATCTAAATCTGCTAATATGATGGCCTAAAATCCAAGTGGCAGCGGATTGTCCTGCCCAATCTCGAGGTCAAACTCATCATCGATCCCCCTATTCGCCAAAAAATATGTCGCTCTGTTTCCTTCTCAGAACACATGCTGAATATGGAAGTCGCCCAGTTTATTTAAAAGCTCATCAATCCTTGGGATCCAACTAGCCAACCTCCAATTATGAAAATTTGATTTCGAAATACCATTAAGTATGACTTGAGAATATCCTTCAATCAAAAGTTTGTCAATACCATTATTGACACACTAGCTAAGTCTGACCTCCAAAGCAGATATCTAAGCCACATTATTAGTGGTGACTCCTACACTCCTTGCTAAAGCCTGCACCACTTCACCCTTCTCATTCCTGACTTCAGCTCCAAGGCCACTCCTAATCGGATTGCCTCTACTAGCTCCGTCAAAGTTCAACTTCTTCCATCCAAACGAGGGAGCTTTCCATATAACATGCTTCTTGTTAGCCTTCTTCTCATTGAGTTTATGGTCCCCGTGATCCTTAAACAACCACAGCCTCTCCATGTCAGTGTCCCATTTTGATTAAAATTTGTAATTTATCCCAAGAATCATGTTGTTTACTACTTCCTCTATAGTAGTTTTAATCTTATCCTTGAGCAAACTAATCTCCAAAACTTCTTCCTTGAAGATCCTTCTGCTACGTTCTTTCCAAACATGCCAAACCAACAGAGAAGGGAAAATTATCTAGAGTAAACCCCATTTAGAGTGTCTTTTGTTAGTAGGCCATGAGGATAAGAAATCCTTGAGCGTAGAATTTTTGACAACATACCAATGTAGCCTGTCTAGCAACCAATCCCAAAACTCACAAGCAATTGGACACCAAAATAACAAATGGTCAATCATCTCCTTTCCCTGTTTGCACATGATACACCAGTTGGAGCCAGATATCCCAATCATCTTTAATCTGCTACCTGTCAGAATCTGACCATGCAGAGCAATCCATAGAAAAGCCCCCACCTTTGGTAATGGCCATTTACCCCAGCAGAGGTTCGATGGCCAATAGTCATTTCTCTGTCTATGCCTCTGTAGCTCATACCCAAGATTAACCTTATAATCACCAGATTTGGAGGCACTCCAAATAAAAATGTCTTCTGCAGATGAATGTATCACTATTTTATGTAATAACAACTCCTTTAGAATGCTATGGTTGGCTGAAGATTGGGCTCCTATGCTTCTCCATCTTGCCCTGGAGGAGGATGTGGAAGAGAATAGCATGTAATCCACCATAAAAAACCCCTCTAAAGCTTCCATCTGATTAACCCAATCTTTATCTGCAAATGAATTTTTGAGAGGCAAATCCCCATTCCAAGAGTCATGCCAAAACTTATCTCTCACCCCATTACCAATCTTCCATGTGAGATGCTTCGTAAGCAACTTACGAATTTCCCATATAAATATCCAAATAGGCAAACCAATGGGTGAGTTAGCCACCGTCAAGATTCTATCGGGGGCCCAAGAATCTAAATATTTCATAGCCATAATTATGCACCAAGGTTTTCTCAGAGATTTATACACTTTCCACACCAATTTGGCTCCCAATGACAAGTTTGGTAAGCTCATTTTCCATAACCATACTCCACCTTCCTCCTTGATCATGCAAGTCGTATCCCAATTAATAAGAGGAATTTTTTTGAATTCTTTCGAGCCCTCCCAAATAAACTTCTTTAACATCCCATCTAAAGCAGAGGATGCTCTGTTAGACATTATATAGATGGATAAGTAGTAGATTGGAATGGCCGATAAGACCGATTTGACCATAAGAATCCTCCCCGCTTGTGAGAGCCACCTGTTCTTCCAGGAAGATGCTTTCATCTAACATTTGTTCAATACCTCCTCCCAAAGTTTACTATCCACCCGGCCTGCATAGAGTGGAACCCCGGGATAGGATATCAGAAAGACCCCTTGATCAAACTCAAAAGTTGCAGAGATTTTAGAACGCAACCTCCTTCTGGTGTTTAGGAAGTACACCATCAATTTAACCTTGTTCATGCTTTGGCCCGAATATCTTTCATAAGAAACCAACACCTCCTTGATAATCTTAACCTCCCTAACTGTTGCTTCCCTGAATAGGATGACATCATCTACAAATTGAGAATGAGAAATGGGAGCCAAATTATCATGAATAGAAATCCCTCGTCATCTACCCAGGTTGGTCTACTGTATAATACATCTGCCCAGAACTTCTGTCACCAATACAAATAAGAATGGAGACAAGGGATCACCTTGCCTTAAGCCATTAGTATCTTGGAAGAAGCCACAAACTGAATCGTTCATGAAAATGGAAAAGTGGACAAAAGACATGCAGTGAAAAATGCATTTGACCCATTCTTGTCCAAATCCAAATCAAGAAAGAAAATTAATGAGAAAAGGCCAACAGACTCTATCATAAGCCTTTCTCACATCTAACTTAACAATCATACCTTGTTTATTATCTGTGTGTAGACTGTGAATAGACTCACTTGCCAAGATGATGCTATCCACTATGTCGCACCCAGGTACAAAACCATGTTGTTTGACCGAGATGATCCTATCAAGTAGTAGCTTCAATCTGTTAACCATGGCCTTGGACATGATTTTGTATAAATATTTACACAACGAGATCGGGCGGAAGTCATCCATAGATGAGCACTCCTGCTTCTTGGTAATCAAGGCTATGACAATATTATTCATCTCTTTGACAAATTGTCCTTTTTTCCTGAAGTCTTCCACCACCTTAAGAATTTCATCTCTCATAAACCCCCAACATCTTCAAAAAAACTCTGAGGAGAAACTGTCGGGGTCGAGAACTTTGAAAGGAGGATCGTCAAAAGTTGTTGTTTTGATCTATTGTTTGGAGAACAGACGCATCAACTACACATTGTCAGCATCTAAAACTTCTCAGTTGATAACGTCCAGAAGGGTTGATGAAGGTTGTGACATATTATCAAAAGCGGCCCCTAATAATGCATTGAAATGGTGAACCGCAACGTCTTCGATATCTTCTTCCTTGTCCTACCACCTACCCTGAGCATCTTGGATACAGTTGATTATGTTATGGGATCTTTTGGATTCGACCAAAGCATGAAAGAATTTTGTATCCAAATCCCCCTCACTAATCCAATATTCTCTAGATGTATCCCTCCAAAATACTTCCTCTCTGAGCAAGCGTTCAGACAGTTCACTCTTAAGTGCTTTTTCTTTGTCAAAATCTGCATTAGACATCCCCGCTGAAATAACTAGTTTATTCAGATCCTCCAGTGTTGCTTCCAATATGATCTTTTCAGAGAAGATGTTCTTGAATGAAACCTTATTTCATTCTTTAATTTTATCCTTGACCAACTTCAGTCTTTTAACAAAAATGAAACTTGGGGTGCCTTTGAAAATGTTGCTATCTCTCCACCAGACCTCCACCTTGGGAAGAAAATCCTTATCTCTCCATCACATATTTTGAAATCTGAAACTCCCTCTAAAGCTCTTCTTACCTACCTAGAAACTTAACTAAACTGGGAAGTTATCTGATAATGAAAAAATAAGAATACTAGAATCCAAATTGAAGGAAGAATCCAAACAAGAATATCCCACCAGAAACCTATCCAATCTTTCATAAATCCTAGCAAAATTAACCCTCCTATTTGTCCAAGTAAATTTTCCATTTTTAGGAACCACATCCATCAAATTATTCAAGAACACGAAATCCCTAAAATCTTTCATGACTTTGACATCCTCAATCCCCCAGATTTCTCATCCAAATCTAAAAGAGCATTAAAATCTCCTACTACAATTTCCTTGTCGCTATTGAGAGAAGTGATTTTGGAGGATATATCTAACCACAAATTCAATTTATCCTCTATTTTAATCAGGCCATAAACGTTGATTAAAGGAAAAGTAACATTGTCTCTAAAGCAAACTGCCACCCCAAATAACCAGTGTTCAGATCTTTCTAGCTCCAACATCTTAATATTGTTGGGATTCCAAAGAAATCCAAGACCCCCTGCCGCACCTCTGGCTTCTTGAAAGAAACCTTCCCATTTATTGCAAGAAAAAATAAAGTTGAGAGCTTTAGTCATAAAAAATTTTGTCTCTTGAAATAGGAAAATATCGCTCTCAATTCTGCTTAACACTCATTTTACAAAGTGTTTCTTGTCAGGAGCAGATAAGCCCCTGACATTCCAGGTGATCTTCATTTCTCACCAAGGGAGATCCCTAATCCCTTGGATTTTCTCATGAAATCAAAAACATTAATAATACCTTTCTCCTTGGCCCTCTCTTCTCTTTTCTATTTGTTAGATCTCCTTCTCTTGATGCCTTTAGCTTTGCCTAATAATATATTAGCAGATTGGCTAATACACCTAGGCTCAATGTTATCCAATGCTTCTACTAGGAGAAAATCATCTAGCGAAACCCTGTCATGTTCAATCTCAGAATCTGATGGCACTTGATAATTAAGAGGAATAATTTTCCTTGGAAAAGGCCTCCCCTTTCCCCTTATTTTGATTAGATCTTGAGAATTCACCAGCATCCTTAGTCTCGATCAACGTTTGAATTGGGGCAGACTTCTGAGATTTTTCCTCCGCCTATGGAACGATTTTTGAAACCATTTTTTGAGCCCTAGCCTTCTGAACCCACATCTTGGTTGGTTTAACAACAATCTTATGATCTGCAATGCCATGATCTTTAAAACCACACCTTGAACACCTAGGTGAAGGAGTTTCAACTTCAACCTGTTGTTGCTAACAACTACTTCCCACTTTTAGGTTGATGAAGGAGGGGATTTCTTGCACAACGACTATCCTGATCCTGGAAAATAAATAAGAGTTTTGCTCTATAATTTATTCATCCACTTCCAGCAAAGTGCCCAGCGATCTGCCAATGCATTCAAGACTTGCATTCCCCCAATATTCTAAAGGAAGATTATATAACTGAATCCAAATCGGTGCCTTGTAGACACCTAAGGAACCAGATCAAAATTAGCCTGCCATGGCTGCAAATACAGGGGGAACGAGTCGAGAAACCAATTTTGTTGGTTCAAAATCTTATTTTTATCAGCTTCATCTTTAAAAATAACAATGAAAAATATTTTCAAGATGAATTTTAAGACAATATCCTAACTCCAATGATCATGCACCCAAGCCCTAGTTTGAACTCTGGAAATTCACGCTCCAATGAAATGACCGATAACTGCCATCTTTTCCCAAAGGGAAACATCCTCGCCAATTTCTTCTGACAAGTTAATGTCGACCACCTTTACATTATGTTCAAGTGCAAGTTGAGAAATATCTTGATGAGCCGACCCTCAATCACCTCCGCCAAATCTAGTCCTAGGTTTGTTGTTGATATGAGCCTGTCGAAACCCCAAGTTTGTGAAACTTCTACCATGATTACTCCTCTCCCCTCTCCTCTGCATCTCTCCCTCCCGAACTTCCTGTTCTCTTTCAAGTTGATAGTAATTGGATCAATTCAATTACCTTGTTATTTGATTTATTGATTTTATTTAATTGAAAATGGCTTGTATTTGATTATTTTTTCTTTGACTTGTGTTGACCAATTTTAGGTGTATAGAAATTTCCCTCTTTGAATCAATGTGTGAAGCGCGTTGGTTCAAAGAATACATGATGTCTGATGTATGATACTTGATCTGATGTCTAATATGATGCTTGATTTGATATCTAATATGATGCATGATTTGATGATGTGATGTTGTCTTTATGATGTTAAAACTTTGATATAAATCTATGATTTTGATTTGAATGCTCCAATAATGATTGTGAAATTTTTCAATGTTTAATGCCTCCAATTTTGTAACCTTGCCCCAATTCTATTGATTTGATGTTATGATACTCATATGGCCCCTCAAGAAATGAATCAAATGCGAGTAAATAGTTTTGATGATTTTGGAATTTCGAGAAATTTTTGAATTTTGAGTGACAAATTTGATTTTGATTGGTTTCTCAATATGTAATTTGGAATAAAAAATGCCCTGGTAAAAAACTTTGGCAAAAAAATGGGAGAGATTAATGAAAAAGGTAAAAATACCCCTCAAAAAGGTGAAATTAGGTATAAAAGGGATAATAAGTACCTTTTTTACCATCTCATTTGTAGTTTCCTCTCTTTCCATTTGCCTCTCAGACCTAGGTTTTTAGTGTGAGCAAACACCATGGTTGTGTCAATTCAAGACCATAGATTCGAGAGGGGGAGGAGATTTCAGTGCCCAGCAGCCTATAGAGCACCAGTTGTCTTGCAACTCAACTAGTACTATGGATTTTGATCATATGTGGAAAAAATTTAAAATTTTAACCTTGAATTTCTTGTTTTTAGGCATTTTTTTTGTGTTTTAGCGCCTATGCCCATATTTTTAGTGCTAGCGCATATTGTTTTAGCACTTAGAAAATGTTTTCACACCTATGCGCACTATTTTAGCACCTAAATTATTGGTTTACTAAGAGGGGTGAATCAGAAAATATTGAATCTTATAACTTAAAAATTAGATCTATGATTCAACTCGGTAACTTAAATAACAATAGCAATTGAAACTAAGATAACTCTACTTATCTCAATCAATAACATATGCCATATGCAACTAACATCCACAATTATCAATGCAACTTGCATAACACCAGATTTAACGAGGAAACCCAATTCGAGAAAAATCTCTGTGGGAATTGTCACCCACAAAAAGAAACACTCTTTTGAAGTATGCTCAGTTAAGAGCCAATCCTATTAAATATTACAATGCATATTTGTTAGATGTGACCCTGTTAGGGGATTTACCTTAGATTTGTTAAGATCTTCACCCTGTTAGGAGTGGCTTGGTCAGAGGACTTAAACATTCATTCTAGAATGTTACCTTTCTCAAGGATTTACAAAAGGAATTATTAGGTCCACTCGGTTAAGATATTTTTATGTTACAAAGGTTAATAAGCAATAGTGTAATGATTTGATCAGATCTCGTATGCACTCTCTGTCACTACTGGCATCAATAATTCATCAGCCTCTTCTCTGGAATAGATCTTCACCTCTTTTCTCTTCTCCGCTTCACTCGGTAGGTTGACCACACTTCAACCTTGCAACTTGACAACTTTTCTCTCATAAACATACAAGCTCATCAATATATATGCCTCTATTTTTTCCTCTTAATTTCCTTGATTAGGTTTTTTTTTATTTTCTCTCAGCCGTCAAATCATCTTTTTGAACTGATTCAATTTATTTGCGACTCAGATAAATGGTTTACTTTTACCTCAGGACTTGCACTATTCTTGGAACTCACAACTTCCCTTTTGTCGCTTAATCTTCATCTCAGATTTTGAACTTGAATTTTCATGACCATAGATCTTTGTAACAAACTTCATCTTCATCCTTAACATCTTCTTGATCTTCATGCCTTTGCATTAAATTTGTTATGATCCTTGAATTCAAACTTTGTTCCGCACTTGGTGACTCAATGACTGACTTCACTTTTCTCGACCGACTAACACTTCACTTTACCAAAAAACTTCTCTCTGCTTGGTAACTAGGCTTGTTCCCTTTACCGACTTGACCTTTCTTGCTTTATCGACTTAACAACATCAAATGTTAAGTAGAAAAAAATTATACCAATAGTAGCTTATCATTGTCTAATATTTATTATCTGCCCAATTAAGTTCCTCTCTGAATGATATGGCAACTTAATATAAACTAGAACTCAATTACTTGACATCAATGAAATAAAAATTGATCTAACCATTCTACTTTCTTGTATTCCTCTGAACTCGGTCTTAATCATTATTACCATCAGTTAGTTAACAATATCCCTCTTTGGCATTGATATCAACACTATTAATTGATGATGATATACTCTGATCTTTATGTTTTGTCTTGTGCTCCCTCTTAGTCTTTTCTTCCTCTTTGTGGTATCCATCAACATTTTCCATTCACATTCTCCCTCTTACATGAAGTATTCCCACTTGTGTATTCATTAATTATTTATTTCTCCCTCTTTGACATAAATGCCAAAGATCCATACTCCTAAAATTTTGTTCAGAAAGCAAATCATACCTTGTATGTACTGATATCTCTTTGCATACAAAATTCCCTTCACAACTTTAGGCATCACCTAAAGTGTGATCAATAGCATCAACTCACAAAATATATATTCTAATAAATCCTAGAATTGATGCAACGTGCCTCTTGCACTAATGAATGTTGGATATGGGTAGGACCCCTAATTTACCTTGAAGATACTCAAAAGCATCCTTTGGTAGTGGCTTGGTGAATATGTCAGCTATCTATTCCTTTGAGTTCACATACTCCAACATTACATGCTTGTCTTCAACTTGCTCTCTCAAGTAGTGATACTTGATAGATATGTGATTGGTCTCTGAAATCATTGCTAGATTTTTTGATATGTTTATAGCACTTGTGTTGTCAGAATACATAGTGACTGGATCGGTAATATCCTCTTACATACTTCAAGTAGTTGTTTGATCCATGCAATATTTGCACAATTCATAGTTGCAACAACATACTCAGCCTCGTCAGTAGAATGTGAAATATAACTTTATTTCTTGCTTATCCATGTACCTATTCTTTCTCTTAAGAAAAAAGCTCTGCCACTTGTACTCTTTCTATCATCAATGTTTCCATCCCAATCAACATCAGCGTAGACTTTCAACTCAAAGTCTCTTCATTTCTTGTATAGTAGGCTAAAATATTAAGTTCCTTTTAGATATCTAAAGATTCTCTTGACTACAGACATGTGTGTTTCCTTTGGATCTGAATAAAACCTTGCAACAATCCCTACTGCATGAGAAATATCGAGTCAGCTATGTACTACACATTGCAACTTACCAATCATTGATCGGTAGAGTGTCTCATTTACTTCTTTTTACTCGTCTTCTTTTGATAATTTGCAACCAGTGACCATCAGTGTTTCAAGCGATCTTGAGTCATCCATACCAAAGGTTTTAAGGATCTCCTTGATGTACTGTGATTGTTTAATGTAGATCCCATCATTTACTTGTTGAATTTGAAGTCCAAGAAAGAATTTAATCTCTCCAATCATAGACATTTCAAACTCCTTTCTCATCTCCTATGCAAAAGATCTGCACAATGTGTCATTTCCTCCAAAAATAATATCATCAACAAATATTTTAGCAATTAAAACTTTGTCATTACTATCACATTTCAGATACACATTGTTATTGTCACTTTTTCTTTGAAATCCTATCCTTATTAGATATGAATGCAATCTTTCATACCATGTTCGGGGTGCTTGTTTCAAGCCATATAGTGCTTTGTGCAATTTGCATACCATTTCCCTGTTAGTATTCTCAGAAAATCCTTCAACTTGATCAATATACACTTCCTCTTCTAGAATACCATTAAGAAATGCAGACTTAATATCCATTTGATAAACTTTGAATCCCTTATAAGCTGCATACACTAGTAGAATTCAAACTCCTAATCTAGCAACAGGTGCTAAAATTTCACCATAGTCAATACCTTCTTATTGTGCATACCCCTTGCAAACTAATCTTGCTTTATTTATGATTAAATTACCATTCTCGTTCAACTTATTTCTGAAAATCCACTTAGTACTGATTATATTCTTATCTTTTGGTCTTGGTACCAAAGTCCATGTATTATTCTTTTAAATTTGATCTAACTCTTCTTTCATTGATTTCATCCAATCTTCACTTTCTAACGCATCTTTCACTTTTCTCAATTCAAATTCATATATAAAGCATGTGTTGTCTCTTACCTTACTTCTTGTCATAACTCTAGCAATCATATCTCCAATTATTTTACTCGGTGAGTGGTGTCTCTTCACATACTTTGCTAAAACAGGCTTGGTAGCTGGTGGTACCTCTTCATTTCCATCATTCGGTGGAAGGTCTCTCTGTTCATCTTCTTCCTTGGTTTGTGCTATCAGTAAGGTGTCAGGAATCTCAATCTGTACATAAAAAAATCTTTGATAATCCTCAGGTTTTGTCTTGTCGTCTTCATCTTTCTTCTCTGCAAATTCATCAATCCTCACATTTTCACTTTCTATAATTTTGTTAGTAATCTTATTCAAACATTTGTAGGATTTTCTCTTAGTAGAATATCCCAAGAATATTCCTTCATCTCCTTTAGAGTCAAACTTTCCATCTCTAGCATATTTTAGAATATAACACCTACTTCCAAATACTTTGAAGTAACTTACATTCAGTTTGTGTCCATACTAAATCTCATAATGTGTCTTGTTAGTTCCCTTCTCCAGTTGTACTCGATTAAGTATATTAGTTTTTCTACATGGAAGAATAGGATGAGGCTACACATATCTGGAATTGGAGATTATGCATTAAACCATCTTGACAATGAGTACTCACCTCCACTGGTTGATCCTTTAACACTTTAGAAAATAAGAGAAAATAGGAACATACATAAGTCATGATAGAGATATCTTCTACTCTCACTGACCTGGAGTTCAATGATCTTCAAGGATGTAATACCAAAAAGCAGATGTAGGACAATTTAGCAATGGTATATGGTAGATATCAACATGTTCAGAAGCCTAAGTTGAAAGCTTAAGAGGCAAGTTTGAATCTATGAGAATAAAAGAAGGAGAAACTATTGCATTATACAACACAAGACTAAAGGAAATTGATATTGCTATCAGAGGTGTTGGAGGACATATTTAAGAAGAAGATGTTACAAGAAATTTGCTCAGAACATTATTACCTATCTATGCCATTCGAGTTTCTGCAATACAAGAACTAAGACCCATTCCTCATATGACTGTTACCCTGGATGCTACGATCAGTAAGCTAACTACTTTGAGCTGAATGATTTTGATAATAGTTTGCCTGCTAATTCTAAGAGTGAATGTATATTTAAACCATTCTTGACTATTGGAAAGTCTAGAGAAGATCTAGTGATGGATATGCAAGTAGAGCCAGTGAAATATTTCATAGCTGTAAAAGTGAGCTAGAGTAAATATATGTTCAAGATGAAATAAATGAAGCTAATTTTGAAGCTTTATTAGCTAGGAGACTACTGAGAGGTAAGGGAAAGTACTGAGGGAAACTACCTTTGAAGTGTTTTAACTATAATAAGATTGGTCACATTGATTCTAGATGTCCTGATAATAATCAGAAAAAAGACAACAGAGATAACAACAAGAGAGAGAATAGATTCAGACGATTCAAAGAAATAAAGAATAAAGGAAATAAATCATGCTACATTGTTGAAGGAGGATCATCTAATGATTACACCGACGATGAAGATGTAGAAGTTTCTTATGTTGCTATTAAAGATGAGTCTGATGAAGAAAGGTATGTAGAAAAAAAGCCCTAATCTCACAAGTAAAAATGATAAATGGATTAGAGAAAGTGGTTGCTAACACCATATGATTGGTGATACTTGTTAATCTCTAAGTTCTGTTGATGAATAGTGCCCAACACTTAGTCATTTCATTAGGCAATTTTAGTTGGCTATCACTGTGGCCGAGCTAAAACTATTCAAGGCCGAGCAGTTTTCCAATATGCCAAGTTACATTGCCGAGCCGAGTAAAAGACAGAGATGTTAAATGCCGAGTGACAGACAGTCAAGTGCCGAGCAAAACAATTTTTTATACTTTTCAGGAATGATACAAACTTAAAGGATAAGTGATCCGGCCAACTTGTATAAGCTTTTTGGGCTGACTAATGTATGCATTTAATATTCTTATACAGAGTTAATTATGCATTTAATTGTTTTATCTTATGCATGATTCATTGTAAGCATTAATTATAATACCATCATGGTATGGGTATTGGATCTTGATCGTTGATCTAGATCTCACTGTCAGATCTGTATTGATATATTAGATTGCTTTGAAACCCTATTTTATATGTATGTACAAGAGGCAGAAGAGTAATTGTTGAAGTGAATGCATTTTGAAGTAAAATGCATAGAAGGTTATTTTGTTCAGAAGCAGAGATCAAGCAGAGCATAACACAGTGAACAGTAGAGTAAAGGTATATCAGATTATAAGATCAGAAGAGATACTGGAAAGAGGAGATCTGTCATCAGCATCAGAGTGCATATCAAAGGATCAATACTTGAGACTTTTTAATCATTGTATCAGGTGAAAATCTCTTAATAGAGTGGTTTTAGCAGGCCTTTATTTATATCTTAACAGAGTGCTTACTTCATTGTAAGTTTAAATCCTTTAACAAGGTAGATTGTAATTATCTGAAGGTTTTAACAGAGCAGACCTTTAACAGGGTAGATTAAATTTTGTAATCAAACATTGTAACCTTAACATGTACACTTTATTACTGCAGCAGTGGAGACTTTTGTGGGTGTCATCCCCACCCCAGTTTTACATATTTGGGTTTTTGGGTTACCAAGTTATTGTGTTATGTGTTATTTATTTCATGGTGTGGATGTTATCTGAGATTACATTAAATTCATTTATGTATGAATGTGAATCAGTTTGTTTTAAGTGTTTAATTTTGAAGATCTGATTCACCCCCTCCTCTCAGTATCTTGCTTTCCCATTATTGTATTTCCAACAATTGGTATCAGAGCTAGTGTTCTCTAAAAGGTTATAATCAGTTTGAGAATACAGATCTTGAAATGGAGATCTACAAGATGGGTAAAGTCATTGAGAATGAAAAGATTGATGTTCAGCTAGCACTACAACAGCTTGAGTCTACAAGACAAGAATTAAAGAAGTCCTTGGCTGCAAGGAAAGATCTGGCCAAGAAGATGAATGACACTCATTATCAGGAAGAAGACACTACAAATCTATTTTAGAATGGAGATTCTACTGAGAGCGATGCAGCAATAGCAGATCTACTCGAAAAGAACAGTGCACTATGTGAAGAAGTCAAAAATTTGAAGAAAGAACAAGAAGCCCAATCAATAAGAATGTGTGAAGTTGTTGAACAGAAAAAGAAAGACGAAGATGACAAGGCTATGGCAGAAGAAGACAAGAGAATGCTAACTACCAGACTTGGTGAAAGAACACATGATGTGCAAACCATGACAGTTAATCAAGTGGACATGGAAAATCAACTACTACTTGTGAATCAGGAGATCAGCATGAAAGACTTGGAGATTGTTAATCTTAGATATGAGAACAATCAATTAAAAGATGAATTGAGATCTGAGAAAGAAATCAATAATAGAGTAAATGACCCAAGTGCAGCTATGAGCTACTTTGAACAACTGGTGGAAGCATCAAGAAGACTTAAAGATTCTGTAAGATAAAATATATATATGGTTTTGTTGATTGATTTGATGTTAAGTGTTAAAATGTAAAGAGATTGAATATTCTATCTTACGAAAATGTAAAGGGGGATGGAATTAGAGATGTGTTTATTATTCTTTGAGTTGCCTAGATTGTATTAACCTTAATTGAATTGAATTGATATTGCAATTGTGATTAAGGAGAAAATAAGATGTTCCTTTTTACCCTCAAATGTACAAATGGGAGATCCAAGTTGATCAACCCAAAAGAAGGGTTAATGCACAAATGAATCAACTATTTGGAAAGGAGAATAACAAAGGAGATACCTTAAATTATGTTAATTATATGTATAAAAATGATATATGACAGTAATTGAAGAGATAGGAGAAATGCACTAACCTTGAAATATTGCAGATCAAAGAATGTTGTTTTCTGAGGTTTGTAAACTATTTCTGGAAAAACTAACAGTTGATACTAAACTAAAACACAAAGATGAACAAAAACCAAAAATCATTTTCCGTTCCAATGTCATCTTATGAAAAGGTCAACCTTGACCCACAAATGTCAACCCTAACCCAATAATGTCAACCCTGACCTGCACAGATCTGAAAGTGACTTTGTTCGTGGATCCTGAAAGTTTGTCGAAAAGGGTATCCAAATCTGGGTTCAAATCCACTGTTCTGTACCTGTACCTGTAAGAAAAAGGAGATTATTTGTTGTGGGGGAGGTGTTTTCCTTGGTCAAACCCAAGTTTTGGAATTAACCTTAAATATATGTAATTGAAATTGCAGAAATGGACAAAGTAAATGCATAAATTCACCTTGCTTGAAAAAGTCCTTGTGGCGGATTCAAATCCTTGAGTCCATAAGTATGCTTCAAATGTAGAATGTAGAAAAGTGGGATGTCTTCAATATTTTTCTTGTAGATCTTCAACACCAATTCTTGAATGGGTTCTTGAATTTGGAATAGGCTTGGAAGAAGGTGGATGGAGAGATCACCAAAAGGGCACCTTGTAGCTCTAATCCTTCAATGGCCTCCAATGGATCTCCTTCATGAAAATAGATACTTGAATGGATGAATGCTTGCTTCAAATCTTGCTTGATTTCTTTCTTGAACTTCACTTGATAATGCTTGATCTCAATTAGGAATGCTTGATTACAAGACTTCGTTTTGCTTGATGATGGTTCTTAGAGAAAATGAGAGAGAAAGCTTCTCTTTTATATGGAATTAGGGCACAATCTCCTAAGGAGGCCTACATAGGAGGATTAAATTCCCATTAAAGCCTTTACCCCTAGGAGAGGACCTATATTAAATATAATTTAGGAATCAACACTTCGGAACCCGAAACAACCGACCCGAAAGCGGGAAATACTTTTTGCAAAGGCCGACCTCCTGAAACTGCAAGACCCTGGGATCTGAATCCTGGGTCAAGGTCAAGGTTGACCCTAACCTAGGTCAGCATCGAGGTCGACCCTAACCTAGGTCAGTGTCAAGGTTGACCCTGACCTAGGTCAGGGTCGAGGTTGACATAGACCTAAAATGTCGACCTTGACCCTGAAGCCCAGAATCACTAGTATGTAGTCCAGAATGCAGAAATCGGGCCAAACAGGAGTGGAAAGAGGAACAGAACAGGGAGGAAGCCATGTCAAGATCAGGAACCCATTCAAGGCACTTTCCATGACCTCAAACCACTTACTCAGAAGGCTAAACACGTCTACAATGGAAGTGCTTCCATTTTTTTACTATACAAATTCTTCTGGATTAGGTTACACTGAACAACATACAACCACTAAAGATGGAGAATCATCTAAGATAGGTGAAAGAAAGAATGAAAAGACAAGAAACAAGAAACCTATTTGTCACCACTGTGGAAAACCAGGTCATACAACAAACATATGCCGAAGCAAGAATGGTAAGTCCAATCCTAAAACTAACTTTAATGGTTATTGCTTTAACTGTAATAAGTTTGGACACCAAGCACGTGAATGTAAGGAAAAGGCAAGAAAAACACCTAGACTCAATGGTAATTGCTATAATTGTCACAAATTTGGTCATAGAGCACAAGATTGCAGATCTAAAGGTAAAAATCAATGGACATCAAAGGTACAAGAGAAATCACCAAGAAAAGGCAATACTCACAATTGGGATTACAATACATGGCATAGTTGTCATTACTGTGGTGAGTATGGACATGTTCTAGAAAATTGCATAAGGACACATTTTAGAGGTAAGTCTAAAATTTGGATGAATGGAAGCCTAGTTTGTCATAGTTGTCTAAAAACTGGTCATACAAGGAAAGATTGCAAGACTAAAGTACCATCTCCTATAGTTGAGCAAATTAGGGATCAAATGAACAAGACATGGGTTAAGAAGTCTGAACCATGCAACAGTGAAGCTAATGAAGCCGAGGTCACCCAATCCAATGGATCAAGTGATCACATCATCTCCAACTAAGAGATAGAGGTATGTAAGGAACTATATTTAAAATTCTTATCTTACATCAGTTCCTAACATGAAATGTACAAAAAGTCCATATTTGCATATGCTAAGATGCACCAGGACATATTTGAAGACAAAATGTCGAGATGAGAAAATTGCACTACAGGTACTGAGCATCTATCATGGACACTAAAGCCGAGTTCTTTAGTGAGTGTTGAGTTTTGTTGGCCGAGTAAAATTCTGTGAAGGCCAAGTGTAGTGAGCCGAGTGGGATGCAAGTTATGTTAAGGCCGAGAACAGCTGGCTTGCACTAACTCAATGGGTAGAACATTCAATGCTCACCTACCCTTACCCTTTTGTAGCTGATAAAGGATGAACAGTTGACAACTCATTTTTACCTTGCGATTTTACTATCTACGGAGCGATTGAAGCGATTTACAGAATTGATTTTAACAGAGCTAGGAATGAAGATTTAATCAGTGTGCTGATGGAAATCTTGAAGTGAACAGTGAATAGAGAACAGTGCGAAGCATCACTTGCTGAGGTATCCTATTTTCCATCCCTCAAACCCTAAATTTCAGAATTATGGCTGCAAGTTCTTCTTCACCAGCCAAGAACATGGAGGCAGAACAAGAACAATTTTAGTTGATTCGAAGTGATGAATGTGAACCTCTCAACTTTCGAGCCGTTCCTGACAGTGCAATACAGAGTGATTTGATGGGAGCCCTCTCATCCATTCCTCCCAAGGTACTTATGGTTCATGATGTTTGATCATGTTATTGTTAGAGTATTATTACTCTATTAGCTTAAGCTTCTCTTAGGTGCGTTATTAATTAATTCCTAATTAATAATGCACAACCTAGTATTTCCTTTTTAGGGTTTCGTTCACCTTATAAGGTTGAACT
>MU226861.1:701495-717307 GCA_018584345.1 Thuja plicata
TTATTAATTAATTCCTAATTAATAATGCACAACCTAGTATTTCCTTTTTAGGGTTTCGTTCACCTTATAAGGTTGAACTTTGTTTTTGCTCTTCATTAATTCAGTTAACATTTTTGCTCTCACCTTTTGAGTAAAAACTGAGTTTCTCTTTGTTTTCTTCTTTCACCTCATTTCTTGTGACAGGTTTTTGCATGCAGCTGGATCTTGGCGTAAATCTGATCTTTCATCAGATTCTACAGTTATATGGTTAAGATTGGAGAAGTAGGTGATAATGAATTGAGGAAATCCTATAGTAAACTGTGTAATAATGGAGTTCTGAAGGCGGAATTCAAACACTTAGCCAAAAAAGGGTTAACTCGTACCCTAGATTTTCCCCAAGGTTTTAAAGATGAATGGATAAAAGTTATCCTTAGCTGAGTTCATGACATGAGCATGTGGCTAGACAATGGACCATTCAATATCACCAAGAGTATGATTCATCAAGTGACTGGATATCCTGTAGTAAATGGAAAGTGGACCATGAGGGATAACAGAAAAGAAGAAATTACATTGAACACTGGAGAAGTATGGAATAATAGAGGTATGAATATCTCTACAATTACTGACATAGAACTTGATTTTGGAGTAAGGGTAATTGCACACAAGTTCTATCAGTCCAGCAAATTGGATAGTGTTCCCTGTACAACAGTTGATCAGGCATGGAAAATTGTGAAGAAGAATCACACATACGATCTTGCCAAGCTACAATAGACATAGTTATCCAAGAACCTTGCATCAATTAGAAAGGATAAGAGCTTGTCATGTAAGTTTGGTTCTATACTAGTTTGTATATTCTTCTACATTCATGATACATTTCCTACTCTAGGAAAATATTGTTTGGAAAAAGGATAGGCCCATTACAGTTCAGATCAGTGAATGTATAAAGAAAATAGGGAGCAATTTCAATAGCATTATGGGTAGATATTTTGTATAATTCAAGAAGAGAATGAGATTAAGGACTAGGATTCCTAAGTCACTAGTGGAGAAACACTATGAGGAAATATGTTTTCTAGTTGATACAGATAACACTTATATCAAGGCAGTGACTCCTATAATAACATGTTTGGAGCCATTTCCATATGAGATTAATGTTGATGAAGCATTAGCCGCCATCATTTCACTCTTAGCTGAGGCAATTGACACCACGACAGAGATATTTGGAAACTATGATGAAGCTAAGGCTAAGATCTCTAGAAGTTTGAATGAAGGAACTATGGAGAAGAAAAGAAAGAAGATAGTGAAAAATCTGAAGAAAATGGTTGGCTTGGGTAGTGATGAAGAACCTGAGGATGCACCTCTAGGTCTATCCACTGGACAAGGCGCAGATATTTCTACTGAGGAGGAAGTCAGTGCATCAGAAGAAGTTACACAGAAGGCTAAGGGCAAGAAGCCATCAATTGTTATTGTAACCAAGCCAAGCTGAGTCAAACCTAAGGTTACACATCCTATAACTAATCATCCAAGGACAAGAGCATCTACTGTCACTTCCCCAGTAAAAGTGCAAACAAAGGTGTATGGTAAGAGAAAAGTTGTAGAGAGTACTTCTGGTAAGGAAGTAAAGGTTGCTCCTAAGGTTGAGCCGAGTGAGCCAGCAAAGAGACCAAGAAGGAAATTAAATTTGAGACCAGATAGTGATGAGGAGTTGACAAAGACTGATGAACCCTCCAACATACCTACAACTCAATTCAAGAAACCAGCAAGCATTGATGAGGTATGTGATACTTTGAGGAATTCAGCAGGGTTAGCAACATTCAAGCTCATCAAATATGACAAGTTGAAAACAACAGATAGTCACAAAGTTCAGGAAGCATTCTTGGACATGATGAGTACCTTTGAATTGACTCCTACAGAGATAGGAAATCATGTGCCTGATGAACTATATGACTTTTTGTCAAGCAAATGGGAATTTGCACTTGCCACTAAGAGACAGATCCGAGAAGGAACATTGGCCAAAATAAATCTTGACTTAACCTCAAAACAATGAACCAAATTTATTGAGGAGTACAAGAACAGGTTTGTGCCAAAACTCAGAGGCTATGCTATTCTGAAGAACAACATAGAAGGTATAGTACAGTAAAGCACAAGGATTTGGAAAGATATTTTTGGATTGATCGTTCCAAAAGATAAGAAATCTGGTGAAGGGACATCCGAGCCAAAGACACAAGAAGTTGAAGAAAAGACTACCCCTAAACCACAAATAGTCAAAGATCAAATTGCCACTGAACAGGACAAGACTAAGGATGCACTAGATGCAACAAACATTGATGATCTAACTGCAGACAGTCCTATGGATTATATAGTTGATGATCCAAGCAATTTGAATGCCAAGGAACAACAGATGCCGAGTGGTAAAGACACTGACTCACCTATTAAGGCAACTGATATAGAAGAAGGGAAGACCACAACATCTGAGGAAATAACTGAAGTTGTTAGTGATCAAAAAGGTGAAGAGCAACAACAAGCAAAGGAACAAGAGGTAACTTCACTAGATCCACCTATTTTAGAAGTTGTGAAGACAGTTTTAGATAGTGGAGTAGTAACACCAGAAGTTGTTGATAAGCCTAAAGAAGAAGAGGTTGCACAAGTGTTGGTTGAGCTACCACACTCTGCATCATCCACTCCCACAGGTCCTAAAACTGGTGGTATGCCAAACCCACAGACTGTATTGACAGAATTAAAGGAGGCATTGGATATAGAAACTGTCAAAGGGAAAGACATTATGCTGCCTAGCATAAATTCTCTAGAAATGAAGAAGAAGAAGATCTTGAAGAAGAAGTCACAGATTTTAGATGTAAAACTAGATGAAGTCATTGTGATTCCACAATGGGATCCCAACGAGTTATATTTTGAACAAATTGGGACTCTTCAAGAGTTGCTTAAAAGGAAGAAAAGACAGGAAGAGATGAAGATAGAACAAAAGAAAAAGCAAGTGTTGCATGACATCAAAGACATATTTACAAAAGCTTTTGACTTAGAGGATGAAACGCCTCAAGCTCCAATCATAGATCAACTTGTCACTATTGTACATAAAGTAATAGATGAGGACATTGGTAGCAATGAGAAGCTTCTACAATGGTCCCAAAGAAGATTTGAGAGCAAAGTTCTCGAGAAGATCTCAGAAGAGATAGCAACAAAACAGGTTGAACTTTCTGTTCTTGTAGGAACCTTAGAGAAAGTTACAGCCAATGTTTATTCTTTGTATAGGAAATTATGTGATGTTGAATTTTTCACAAAGGATAATTTACAGCTTGTTGAGAAGCTACAGTTAGATTTAAGATCAACTAGTAATACTTTAGGTAAAGATACTACCTCAAGTTCTTTACATTTTAATAAGTTGATAAATGCACAAAGGAGAATAGCCGAGCTTATGGCTGAAGATGGTCGCATAAGGGCCAAGTTGATAACTATACATACAAGCTTGTTACCTCACTTGGAGGTAATACAAAAGGAACTTTCAAAAGCAAAGGAGTTATCACAGAGCAGTGCAAATCTATCGACTGTAGAGAGTTTAGTGAGTCTAGCTGCCGAGCTAGAAATCAAACTGGAAGTTATGAAGATTGCAAAAGATAGCTGGGATACAACATTTGAATCCACCCTGTAGCTTCATAAGTAGTTTTTGGATAAGTATAACTTAACCCCACCAGCAATCAGTGACAAAAACAAGGGGGAAGTTAGTAAGGAAGTTAGTACTACTGAAGGAGGAAGCTAGTACAGAAGTTAGTAAGGAGTTATGAAAGGATACATTAGTACAACAAAGGTACACTTGTATATAATTTTTTGAAGGCATTGTACAATTTTTGTATAAGTATATTCCTAGGGGGAGTACTTAGTGTACTTAGGTAATACTTTTGATGAAATGTACATAAGTAATGATAAGTGTTTTTGCCACTAATATCAAAGGGGGAGATTGTTAATCTCTAAGTTCTGTTGATGATTAGTGCCCAACACTTAGTCATTTCATTAGGCAATTTTAGTTGGTTATCACTGTGGCCTAGCTAAAACTATTCAAGGTCGAGCAATTTTCTAGTATGCCAAGTTACATTTCCGAGCCGAGTAAAAGATAGAGATGTTAAATGTCGAGTGACAGACAGTCAAGTGCTGAGCAGAACAGTTTTTGTATACTTGTCAGGAATGATACAAACTTAAAGGATAAGTGATCCAGCTGACTTGTATAAGCTTTTTGGGTTGACTAATGTATGCATTTAATATTCTTATATAGAGTTAGTTATGCATTTAATTGTTTTATCCTATGCATGATTCATTGTAAGCATTAATTGTAATACCATAATGGTATGGGTATTGGATCTTGATTGTTGATCTAGATCTCATAGTTAGATCTATATAGATATATTAGATTGCTTCAAAACCCTATTTTATATGTATGTGCAAGAGGTAGAAGAGTAATTGTTGAAGTGACTGCATTTTGAAGTAAAATGCACAGAGGGTTATTTTGTTCAGAAGCAGAGATCAAGCAGAGCATAACACAGTAAAAAACAGAGTAAAGGTATATCAGATTATAAGATCAGAAGAGATACTGAAAAGAGGAGATCTGTCATCAACATCAGAGTGCATATCAAAGGATCAATACTTGAGACTTTTTAATCATTGTATCAGGTGAAAATCTCTTAACAGAGTGCTTTTAGTAGGCCTTTATTTATCTCTTAACAGAGTGCTTACTTCATTGTAAGTTTAAATCCTTTAACAAGGTAGATTGTAATGATCTAAAGCTTTTAATAGAGCAGACCTTTAACAAGGTAGATTACATTTTTTAATCAAACATTGTAACCTTAACAGGTACACTTTATTACTGCAGTAGTGGAGACTTTTGTGGGTGTCATCCCCACCCCAGTTTTACCTATTTGGGTTTTTGGGTTACCAAGTTATTGTGTTATGTTTTATTTATTTCATGGTGTGGATGCTATCTGAGATTAAATTAAATTCATTTATGTATGAATGTGAATCGGTTTGTTTTAAATGTTTAATTTTGAAGATCTAATTCACCCCCCCTCTCAGTATCTTTCTTTCCCATTATTGTATTTCCAACAATACTGATAAGTTTATTACCTCAAAAGAGCATAATGGAGGTAATGTTAGATTTGGAAATGATGCTCCATATCTTGTGAAGGGAAAAGGTTCTACAATTCTGCTGAACAATACTAAATGTGGTGATGTTTATTAGGTTGAAGGTCTGAAGTAAAATCTGTTAAGTGTGGCACAGTTGAACAATACAAGACACAAATAGGAATTTCAAAATAGAAAGGTAAAGGTATTTGATCAGAAGGGAAGCCTGATTGCTACTAAAGAACAATCTAAAGGTAACCTATTAGACCTTGATACTTCCAAAAAGAGTTGTCCATTTGCTAAGATTGAAGATGTATGGTTATGGCACAAAAGGCTATGTCATGTGAATTTTGAGAACAAAACCAAAAACACATGAACAACCATATTTTATAGGTAGAAAACCCAACTTGGGAAAAACCACGGTGAGAACTTTCCCCCAAACAATAATTCACTGATATATATAATTTGATTACAAAATATGGTAAGAGCTCACTGCTCCAAACTTGCAACCAGAGGATCACTGCAAATACAACAATGAATTCAAATGGGATCTCACTACTTCAGACTTGTAAACAGAGGCTCTTAGGTAAAGTAGATAGATATATCAACTAACTTGTGTACTCAAGACTCCCTATCTTATGGATAAGATACATACAAATCATTAAAAGGATAAAGAGAAAGTCTCTTGATAATGCAACTAACCTGCACAACACTATAAAACTTAGTAGTACATTGTTACTATTTTTTATTTTTCACTATCACTTAACTTTGTTTTGCTAATTGTAGATCTTCACAGGTTCACACAATATCCACTTGCTTCACACCTTACGTTTTTCCAAAACATAAACTATACTTATATACAAGATACATCATAAGAGATTACAATAAGGTTAGTTGTGTCAAAGGGATAAATTACAATTTAAGTTACAAGTTGGCCAAGGCAATAAAAAAATGCAATAAGGTCCTATGATGGAAGCATCTAAACCAAAACATAGAATGGGCCCAATTGAATAAGAGATAATCATTAAATCCATAGGCCACATATAGTACAAACCCATCTAGATAAGAGATAATTATTAAAAGCATAACCTAAACCTAAATCAAGAAGCATGATCCAATCTAGGAGAGAGAGTGACCATGTACATGCTACACAAGGCCCAATGATAGATCCAGATGCAGGAGCATCCTAGGATTCTTGGAAATCTTATATCAAACCAAAAAAATATGTTTTCTTTTGGAGTTCGGTGGGTTGGAGGAATCCTTGATTGAGTACTTGGTTGTTCAGCTTCCTGTTGATCAGTGATTGGTCGACTCAGTGACTGAGCTTGGTGGTGTTTCTCGGTGACTTAGTTACTTTTGCTGACTCGGTTCCACCGAACAATCTTGGTGTTTGGTGATGTCTTCTTGGTTGTTTCACTGAGTGGGTTCGGTTGGCTTGGTGGCTTCACCAACCGGTTGATGCTGGCTTGGTTCTGTTTCACTGGCTGGTCTTTGTTGCTCGGTGACCTTTCTCACCGACTGGGTTCTATTTGTTAGATCTCGAGGCTGACTTGCACATTTAATTTGGATTGAGGTATTAATGATGGATCTCTCATTGGGGATTGTTTGGACCTAAATCTGGGTTGTTGGTTTCTCTAATGCTAGATTCTTATGGATATTTTAGGCCGACCTGTTGGTTGCCTCTCGTATTTATGTAGTTCTTTGTTCTTCGTTTGGGAGGCAGATCAAGGGGAAAGATTTGAGTGTTAGATCTGAGAAGTTGGGTAGTGATTTGTATGTCTTGGTAGAAGGTAAATGGCCTGATACTTGTAGAAGATTTGTAGTACATCTTAGTGTGACTCTTTATAATTGGCCATAATCGGGAAGGCCTTAAAACCTGACATGTTGGATGTAATTATTATTTGATGATAATAAATATCTTATGTTGGTTCCTATTCCTGTGTTATTTATTTTTTTCACTGTTCTTATTGTTGACTGCAAGTCTGGACATCCCTTTTGAGATCTCTCCAATCTTGACTGCATCAGATGGTATCAGAGCTATGTTTTAATCAATATAGGAGCTAAGTTTTTAGTCATTGGAGATTGGTGGATTGAGGATGTATCCAAAGAAAATCCATGAGTTCACAAGAGTAACCTAAGGAGGAATACAATCTGGAAGATTATAGATCTTTGCAGAGACAAATTGCAAGACCTACAAGAGGATTTGCGAAGAAAGAATGCATCTAAAGAAAAATGAGATAGTGGTGAATTATCTGAGGAAGAAAATCATTTCGAGGAAGATATAGAGGATGTCAGAGATCCAGAAGAGACTATATTTCTAAAAGATATGCCTAAGAATGGGAAAATACCTAAGATTGAAGTTTCTACATTTACTGGAAGCGTTATTCCAGAGTAGTTGATCAATTGAATTAATGAGATAGATGAATATTTTGAGTACAAGGAAGTGGAAGATCTCGATTGAGTTTGATTTGAAAAGAAAACTTAAAGGTCATGTAAATATATGGTGGAGAGAAGTTCAATTGAAAAGAAGTGGGAGAGGAAAAGACAAGATTACTAGATGGAACCAAATGGTTGAAAAGATGAAGTAATTCATTCTGGTGGATTATGAATTGGAGATGTTTAAAAAGATGCAAGGATTGAGGCAAACAAACAAATCAACGCAAGAGTATACTGAGGAGTTTTACAGAATCCTGATTAGGACTGGTCATTTTGAAGCTGATAAAGAGAAGGTTGCTAGGTATATCTATGGCTTGATACATAGTATTCAAGAAGAGTTACTTACTATTCAGATGACAACAATATGAGACGCTTATCAGATGGTGTTGAAGATTGAAGAAGCTGAACAAGAAGTTTGAAAGCAGACATAATAGCAGAAACTGAGGTGGTAAGGATGATGACACAACTACTATGAGTAGTGTGACGGAGAATCTTAAGAAGACTGATGTAGGATCTGGTAGTAGTCAAAACACTAGGAACTACAATGGTGGGTACAAAGGAAGAGGAAGAAGTGACTTCATCGGTACTTGTTTACAGTGTGGTGAGAAGGGTCATAAGGCCTTTTTATGTCCTCAAAATTTTTTTACCCTGACTACTGAGGAAATTATAGTGAATACTGCAGAAGAAGATGAAGTTCTAATCATGAGAAGACTGACTTTATGTATTAATGAACCAATGTAGAGAAGTAATTTGTTTAGAACCAGATGTAAGTGCATGGATAAGGTATGCAATGTCATAATTGATGTTGGCAGTTCTGAGAACTTTGTTTCAGAAGAGATGGTTAGTCAGTTAAATTTGGAGAGGAGGAAACATCCTAATCCTTGTCAGATTAGTTGGATACAAGATGTGTCTAAGGTTTGGATGAAAATAAATTCCTTGTTAATTTTAAGATTGAGTCTTATCATGATGATATATTGTGTGATGTGTTGTCCATGGATGCTTGTCACCTATTGCTTGTAAACCTTGGAAATATGATAGACATATTATGTTTGATGTTCACGCTAATACCTATGTGGTTAGGAAGGTATATTTCCAACATAAACCGATATCTTTTCTAGAAGCAGGAGTTAAAAGATGTGGAGTCATTAGCTGTTGTCCGAGTGACATTAGTAGAGTTGATGAACCTATTCCTATGAGTGAAAGGAAGGGGGATCAGAAGGAAAAAGTTAAGGAGAATGAAATCTCTGAGGAACTTGCAGAAATTAAGAAACAAATGGCATTTTTGACTAAGGTGGTGTAACAGATGTTGGCACTTGTGACACAGAGAGATTCAGATGATACTGAGTTGATTAGTCATTTGGATGAGGATGTGGTTCACTAAAATAATGAAGGTATCAAAAGTGCATTAAGAGAGTAGAAGGAGACAGAGGATGGTCGAACTCAGTTACTATCGGTTGCAGACATGAGATCTGAGAAAAGTGCAGGGCAGACAAACTTGTCAAATGAGACATTGGATATAGTGAAGACAACATGGCATAAAGGACAAGAGGAGATATGGGTTAAGAAAAATTATGGAATACCTATTCAGATTCCCTTAAGGTGTTCATGATTCTTGTATAGGATCATCTTCTTTTACCTAGGGTGTCTTATGTAGGAGCATCCTAGGATTCTTGGCAATCCTGTATCAAACCAAAAACAATTTTTCATTTGGAGTTTGTTGGCTTGGAGGAGTTCTCGGTTGAGTACTCAATTTTTTGGTTTCCTGTTAATCGGTGGTTGGTTGACTCAGTGACTGAGCTCGGTGGTGTTTCTCAGTGAATCGGTTACTGTCAGTGACTCAGTTCCACCAAACAGTCTTGGTGTTTGGTGATGTCTTCTCAGTTATTTCACTGAGTGGGTTTGGTTGGCTCGGTGGCTTCATCGACTGGTTGATGTTGGCTCAGTTCTATTTCACCGACTAGTCTCTATTGCTCAATGACCTTTGTCACTGGCTGGGTTCTATTTGTTAGATGTCAAAGCTGCCTTGCACATTTAATTTGGATCATGACATTAATGATGGATCTCCCATTGGGGATTGTGTGGACCTAAATTTGGGTCGTTTGTTTCTCCAATGCTAGATTCTTGTGGATCTGTTAGGTCAGCCTATTGGTTTCCTCTTGTATTTATGTAGTTCTCTATTCTTCATTTGGGAGACAGGTCAAGGGGAAATATCTGAGTGTTAGATCTGAGAAGTTGGGTAGTGAGTCATATATCTTGGAAGAAGGTAAATAGCCTAATGCTTGCAAAATATCTGTGGTAGATTTTAGTGTGACTCTTTGTAATTGGCCATAATCGGGAAGGCCTTACAGCCCGACATGTTGGATGTAATTATTGTTTCTATTTTTCTTTTTTTTGGTTGCAAGTCTGGACATCTCTTTTGATATCTCTCTGGTCTTGACTGCATCATATCCATAATTACCAAAATATCTTCGACATCACAAACATGTATAAATAAACTAGCCAATGAATCACCTAACTTACCAACTGTATCTAGACCTCCACATGCCATAATAAGATCCACACGTCATACTAAGATCCACACGCCATGTCAGAAACACTAGAACATGTCAAAATTCCATGCTAGAAGTCATCACAATAAATTTCTAGACCGGGATAACAAATGAATAGAATTGTAACATTGCATGACATAGTTTCCAAATCACAAGAGTGTTGCTCCCCTAAGAGGGGGGGTGAATCAAACAAAATCAAATCTAAACACTTAAAACTAAACTCACTGATTCACTCGGTAACACTGAATACAATAATAACCAATTCACCAAAAACTTGATAACTTAAACAACCATACATCTCAAATATGTAAATCAATCATCCAAACTCATTAACATCATATCAATATAGTTAACTCTAGATTTAACTCAATTGACACCATATTTAACTCAGTTGACACCAGATTTAATGAGGAAACCCAATTTGGGAAAAACCTCTATGGGAATTGTGACCCACAATAAAAATTATACCCTTCTGAAGTACGCTCGGTTAAGAGCTTATCCTATTAAAAATTACAAACACATTTGCTAAATTTGGCCCTATTAGGGGATTTACCTCAGATCTATTAAGATCTTCACCCTGTTAGGAGTGGCCTTGTTAAAGGTCTTTAAACACTCTTTTGGAATCTCACCTACTTCTAGGTTTTACAAATAGGACGGTTAAATCCACTTGGTTAAGAGATTTCTCTGTTACAAATACTAATAAGCAATAGTAAAACTTTGATCTATAAATATAGTAACTACTTTTACTTGTGTTGGATCCTTTATGCTCAATTGAATATTGGCATCACATAATCCATTTATCTCTTTCTCAGACTATAGATTCTCCAATCTCTGTTTCTTTGTTCTGCTCGGTAAATGTTGTTCTTCAGCTTCTTCTTCTTCTTCTCTGTTCAAGTCGCCAGCAACATAATCTCTATTAATTTCTCATTCTTTATATAGACATACTTTTTCCTCTTAATCTCCTTAATTAGATTTTCTATCATTTGTGCTCTATTGTTCAATCATCTTCTTCAGAAATATCAACTCGGTAAACCACTTTACTTTTACCTCGGAACTTGAACTTTTCTTAGAACTCTCAGAATCAGGTTTAACCGCTTGATCTCCGCCTTAGATATTATCATTGAATTTTCACATTCGTATATCTTATAAAAAACTTCATTTAATTATTATCCTCATCCATCTCATCGTCGCTTTGCATTAAATTTGATCTTATCACCATTTACAATCAATATCATGTACTCGGTAATACTTTCTATGAAACTTGATAACTATCTTCATTCACTACTTAGTGTCTAACTCATCTTCAGTTCTTGGTGCTTGTCTTTCACTCAGTGTTCGGTAACTATGACCAACTTACATAACTTTCTATTGACTGACTCTGACTAGCTCGGTAAAGTAACTATTTCAGTCATAACCTTAACTCTTTGAAATTTTTGGCTTGATCAATCAATTATATTAATTTGATAACATCAAATATATAGTAGCAAAAAACTATATTGTCATTACTTCATCATTGTATGATCTGTATTTGTCACCCATTTAAGTTCTCCTCTTAAGATATGGTAACATAATAAAAATAAATTAACCAATTGCTTGACATCAATGACAAAACAAGAACTAATCTAACCATTTCTACAATCATGATACTCGGTATCACTCAATCTTCACCATCTCCATCAGATCTTCATCAGTTGATTAACAATCTCCCTCTTTGACATTGATGGCAACCACTATGACAATGTTATGGCAATTGATGATGGCAATACTCAAATACATAATTGAACTCCCTCTGAGTTGATATTTTTGTTTCTACTTTGATCTCTGATCTTTCAATCTGAATCTCCCTCTTGGATAAATATTTTGATTCTTGCAACATACATTCTAATTCTCCTTCATGAGTATATAGTAGAAAGTCATCTCTCAATTCATCAATATCTCCCTAAATATCATCAATTCATTCTCTCCCTCTTTGAAAACAATGCCAAAAAGTCATACTCTTGAAAACTTGTTCCAGTAGTGGATTATACCTGACAAGTACTCATAAATAATCGCATGCAAAAATCTTTTCACAACTTAAAGAATCACCTAAAGTGTGTCACACTAAAATCAATTAAATAATAGATATTCTAATGAAATATAGAATTGACGCAGCATGTCTCATGCTCTTTAGTGAATATTGGATAGGGGAAGAACCCCTAATTTACCTCTAAGATACTCAAAAGAATCTTTAGGTAGTCACTTTGTAAACATATCAACCAATTGTTCCTTTGAATTGACATATTCCAATCTCACATTCTTCTCTTGAACTTGTTCTCTCAAGTAGAGACACTTGATAAAAATGAGCTTGATCTTTGAATGCATAACCGGGTTGTTTGATATTTTAATAACACTTGTATTATAACAAAAAATAGTAACTGAATCTTTGATCTCTTCTTGCATACCTTCAAGTAATTGTTTAATCTATACTATATTTGCATAATTCATAACAGCATCAACATATTTTTCCTTGGCAGTAGACTGTGAAATACAACTCTACTTCTTGCTCAACCATGTAACCAATCTTTCACCTAGAAAGAATGCGCCTCCACTAGTACTTTTCCTATCATCAACATTGCTAGCCTAATCTGCATCAGTGTAGACTTGCAGATCAAAAGTACCTCCTTTCTTGTACAATAAAGCAAATTCTTCTGTGCCTTTCAGATATCTCAAATTTCTTTTTACTGCAAACATATACATTTCCTTCAGATTAGAATAAAATCTTGTGAAAATCCCAACATCGTATGCTATATAAGGTCTTCTATGAACAACATACTACAATTTACCAATCATGAATCAGTAAAGAGTATTATCCACCTCTTGTTTCTCATCCTCTTTTGACAATTTACATCCAGTAACCATAGGTGTTCCAATAGACTTGGAATCTTCCATACCAAAGGTTTTGAGGATCTCTGTGATATATTTTTCTTGTGTAATATAGATCCCTCCAGTAAATTTTTGTATCTATAGAACTAGAAAGAACTTAATCTCTCCAATCATTGACATTTCAAACTTTTTTCTCATTTCATCGGAAAATCCTTTGCATAAAGTGTCATTACCTCCAAAAATAATATCATCAACAAAAATTTCAGCAATCAAAACTTTGTTATCACTGTCACACTTCAAGTAAACATTACTATTATCACTTGTTCGGGCTAAAATCCTATTTTGATTAGATAAGAGTGCAATCTCTCATACCATGCTGGGGGTGCTTGTTTCAAATGATATAAAGCTTTATGTAACTTACATACCTTATTCTTGTTTGTGTTCTCAATGAATCCTTCAGGTTGCTCAATATATACTTCTTCTTCAAGTTTCCCTTTAAAAATACAAACTTAACATCCATTTAATATACCTTGAATCCTTTGTAAGTAGCATAAGCTAGAAGTACTCTATCTCCTTCCAATCTAGCAATAGGTGCAAAAGTCTCTCCATAGTCAATACCTTCTTCTTGTCCATAACATTTACAAACCAATCTAGTTTTATTTCTGATAACTTTTCCATGCTCATTTAGTCTATTTCTGAAAATTCATTTAGCACTAATAAAATTTTTGTCTTTAGGCCTGGGTACTAATGTCCATGTCTTGTTCTTCTCAATTTGATCATACTCTTCTTTCATTGCTTTCATTCAATCTTGATTATCTAATGCTTCTTTAACTTTCTTTAGCTTAAATGTAGATATCAAACATGTATTGTCTCTTACCTTGCTTCTAGTCAACACTCCAACATCCTTATTTCCAATAATCTTTCTCAGGGAATGGTTCCTCCTCACATACTTTTCCAAAATAGGCTCGGTAGGTCTCGGTCCTTCAACATCAACATTCGGTTGTAGAACTCCTTGTTCATCTTCCTTCTCGATATGTGATCTTGGTAAGGTATTAGGAACATCAGGTTGTACATATACAAACTTCTCATAATGTTCAGGTTCCTTCTTGCTATCTTCATCATTCCTTTCTGCAAATTCATTAATTCTTACATTTACACTTTCCACCATCTTGTTAGTAACTTTGGTCAAATATTTGTAAGCTTTACTCCTCATAGAATATCCTAAGAATATTCCTTCTTCTCCTTTTGAATCAAACTTTCCTTCTCTAGAATAGTTTAGAATATAACATTTTCTTCCAAAAAATTTAAAGTAACTTGCATTAGGTTTGTGTTCATACTAGATTTCATAAGGTGTCTTGTTGGTACCTTTATTCATTTGTACTCAATTCAATGTATAAACAACAATACTCACAAATTCTCTGCAAAATTTCTGTGAAATTCCTTTTTCAATCATCAATATTCTAGCACAATCAACAATAGATCTATTTCTTCTCTCAACAATCCCACTTTGTTGTTGTGTCCTCGGTGCTGACAACTATCTCTTAATTCCATTCTCATTACAGACAATGCAAACTCATCAGAAGTAAACTCACCTCCTCTATCAGATCTTAGACATTTAAATCGTCTTCTAGTTTCTTTTTCAACTTGGGCCTTATACCACTTAAACATTTGAAATGCATCATATTTTTCTTTTAAAAACATTACAGACATCATTCTAGAATAATCATCCACAAATAAAATAAAATATTTGTCTCCATAATAAGTTTGAGTTCTCATAGGTCCACAAAAATAAGTATGCACTAAATCCAAAATTCCTTGTGTAACATAAGTCCTTCTTGAAAAACTAGATTTAGTCATCTTACCCATCTGACATTCTCTACACAGAGCATTCTCAATTTTCTCTAATCTTGGTAGTCCTCTCACTCTATTATTCTTACTCACTTTGATTAAGTTTTCAAAATTAACATGACAAAGCCTTTTGTGCCATAACCAAACATCTTCAACTTTAGCAAAAAAGCAACTCTTCATAGAAGTATCAAGATAAAATAAATTACCTTTAGATTTTTCTCCAGTAGCAATCAAACTATTCTTCTTACCAAATACTTTCACCTTTCCATATTAAAATTCAAGTTGGTGACCTACATTATTTAACTGTGCAAGTCTCAACAAATTATACTTTAATCCTTCAACCCAATAAACATGATCACATCTTGTGTTATTCAGTAGAATTATAGAACATTTTCCTTTCATAGGATATGGAGCATCATTACCCAATCTAGCAAATCCTCCATCATGTTTTTCCAAGGAAATAAACTTAAGTGTGTCACCAGTCATGTGATGTGAACAACCACTATCTATAATCCATGTTTCATTCTTACTTACTTGTGATATTAGAGCTCTTGGTTCTTCTTCATTGGAATTATCTTTAATAGCAACATAAACAACTTATTTTCCATCATAACTTCCAAATGAATCATCATCACTTAGTCCTTCATTAGCAATATGACAAGATTTCTTACCTTTGATTTTGTAGTCTCTGAATTTCCTGAATCTATTTTCTCTTTTTTCCTTGTCTATGTTATGTTTCTTTTCCTCCTTATCTTTCTGAGGGAATTTAGATGCGGTTTGACCAATTTTATCACAATTAAAACATTTCAATGATAACTTACCTCAGTATTTTCCTTTGCCTCTTTGTAGCCTTCTAGCCAACAAAGCTTCTGTAAGAAGTATGAAAAGAGTGAAAGCATAAACAAGAAGTAATCCAAGAAAATGAAATGTTAGAAGATTTTACCATAAACCAAAGGAGAGAAAGATTTCAAGATCAACCACAAAGCATAAGAGAAACTTCAAGAATCCAACAAGAGC
>MU226861.1:753186-777134 GCA_018584345.1 Thuja plicata
TCTAATACCAATTGTTAGAATAGTCCCAAAGGATAATTGAGAGGGGGGGGGGGGTGGTGAATCAGTTATCAGTAACTTTAATTCTTTTTCTTCCTTAACTTCAGAATACAACAAAGTAAATTCTTAATCAGATAACACAGTACACAAAACATAATTTGATTACGGGGAAACCAAATGGTAAAAACCCCGGTGGGAATTAGCACCCACAATGAACTATACTTGTTTATAGTAATCCCTGTTAGAAGATATTTCAACCGTGTTAGGAGTTGTACTTTACAATGAAATAAGTATAGTGACCTGGTTAAGGGTCGGACCCTATTAGGAGTCTTTTACAAATAACCCTATTAGGGGTGGTGGACTCACTGTCCAAAAGCTCACTACTTAATGGTGAAGGCTACAACCTTCTGTATAACAGATATGCACTATATCTGATGATGAAATATAGAGTAGACCTGTTGTCTTGATCAGTTCCAGTGTATTACAATCTTTCACTTCTTCTTCACATAGACTCTTGATGAATGAACCACATCTGGTATTCTGCTCTGTACATATTCTGTCTCTTTTCGTATCATTCACACTTAGCGTATCACAATTGACTTTCTATAGGTATCTTCCTCAAAGTATGGGATCATGGGACTTGTAAGACAACTCTTCATAACATCCTTGTCGGCTCTACTAAGCACGCAAGCATAATTACAACCGTGCAAGTATAAACTGAATAGACGTGACGCTTCACTAAGTCGGCCTCACCAAATTAACTCTAACTTTGCAATCTTCTTGAAACATGTTTGGCGCCTTTAGATAACTATCATCAAATCATAACTAATCATGAATATACACACACATACCCTAAAGATAGGTGCAACTCAAGAAACATGTTGCATACGTCAACTCTGAATAGATACTCTTCAGAACTGTAACTGCCAATAACAAAATTACACAACTTGACTGAAACATCATATCTGGATCTACGTGTATGAACATAACATAATAAAAATGTCAACAACATGTAGCTAACCATGCAAGTCTTCATGTCATCATTCTGATAAGTACATACAGAATTACTACTGTGTATTATATGTTGTCATCAATGACAAACATACAATCAATCAACTAAACATAATCAAATCTCCAACAATAGTTCCTAAGAAAGGTGTAAAGTGGAGGGTATTTTTATATTATAGATAAATCAACACAACAACCAAGAAAGATCATTTTACCCTTCCATTTATAGATCAAATTTTAAACTCTCTGGCTGGAAATAAGTATTTTTTATTTTTGGATGGCTTTAGCGAATACAACTAGATAAGGAATGCACCTGAATATCAAGAGGAGAACACCTTTACCTATCCATGGGGAACTTTTTCTTATTTTACTATTCCCTTTGGCTTGTTTAATTCCCCAACAACTTTCCAAAGGGCAGTCATTAGTATCTTCTCACACATTTCACATGACTACATGGAAATACACATGGAAAACTTTACCACCTATGACACTACTCCAAACTTGCCAACAAAGGCTCACTACCAAAGTAGAAAGATATAATGAGTAACTTGTGTACCCAAGACTTACTGTCTCAAGGAAAAGATACATAAAAATATGTACAAAGAATAAAGAGAGATTCTCCTAATAATGCACCTGACCTACACAACACTACAAACCTTAGTTGTACATTGTTATTGTTTTTCTTCTTTCTCACTATCACTGAACTCTTCTCTGTTGACTATAGATCTTCATAGGTCCGCACACTATCCACTTTCTTCACACCTTACATTTTTCAAAAGAATAAATTATACATATATACAAGATATATCATTGGAGATTAAAAAATATCATCCATGTTAAAGGGATATTACAATTTAAGTTACAAGTTGGCCAAGGCAATAGCAAAATGCAATAAGGTCCCATGCGAGAAGCATTCAGAGAAAAACACAAAATGAACCCAAGTGGATAAGAGATAATCATTAAATGTATAGGTCACATATAACACCAGCCCATTCAGATTAAATATTATAATTAAATGCATAACCCAAACTGAAATCAAGAAGCACGATCCACTCTAGGGGAGAGAGGAACCAAGAACACGCTACACAAGGCCCAATACTAGATCCCTCAATTATCATAACAACTTCTCCATCAAAAATGTGTAGAAACACACTAGCCAATGAAACATTTCACTTGACAATTATATTTAGACCTCCATACACCATCGTGAGATCCACATTCCACATCATAAAAACTAGCACATGTCAATAGTCCATGTAAGAAGTCATCACAATACATTCTGGAATAGGACAATAACTGAACAAAACTGCAACACTATATGACATAATTTCCAGATCACCAGAGAATACCACAACCAAGACCAAAACCTGAAACTATCTACATATGTATCAACACACCTTAAACCCTAACTTCTAGAGCATCCCGATTCACTAAACCACAAACATATGGACCACACAAACTTCTATATAAAATATTTTAATAATGAAGCGCTTATAAACATCATCTTCACATGACCACAATATAATTATCTATCTTCCACTATTCTTGATTCATAATTATCTTCCACTTCACTATAGATCTAAATACATTATTTTCTTCCACTTTCTTATAGGTTTAGTACATAAACTTACTTCTCCAAGGATATCATACTTATAGACCATAGTGTTTGAGCAACCACAAACACCTTCAGAACACAATGTTTGACATCAATGACAGCAAACAACCAAACATATATTCCAGCATAATCAAAATAGACAAAGTTATCAAAGGAAACAAAATGAATGGAGAAATTACAAAAATAATTTTAAAGGAGAAAGTGCTATCATATGTTATAATTGTGGACAAGAAGGGCATAAAAGTGAGCAATGTTTTAAGAAATCAAAAAAGAAATTTAATTAAAGAAGGCAATCAACATTTGTTCAAGAAGTGGGTGATCATCATATAATGATAGCTTCTTTAGCTACTCAAGGAAATTCAAGTAAGGCATGATTTATTGATTCGAGAGATAGCCAACATATGACCTACAATAAAAACTTCTTTAGCTCTTTATAAGAAACAAAAGGTACAAGAATATATCTTGGTGATGATAGTTCACATAAATTGAAGAAATTAGGTACAATTTCAATGAAATAAAATGATGATAAACAATTAGAAATAACCGATGTGAATCTTGTACCTAAGTTGACCGAAAATCTTCTTTCAGTGACTCAAATAATTCAACATGGTTATAAGGTGGAGTTCTATTTAGATAGGCTTGTAATGAAGAAAATTAATGATGGATATAAAATAGTGGCAACAAGAGTTGAGAATGATGGAGTATATAATTTTTTAGCACAATTGATAAATAATCTTGTATTATTGTACAAGATCCTCCATAATTGACCTATGACCTCAAATATATGGTCACTTAAACTATCAACATTTTTCTATGCTTTCAAAGATGACTATGGTTGATGGACTACATTAGATAAAGGTAAACACAAATATGTGTGAAGGATGCATGCTTGGTAAAAAACATAGAGATACTTTTGAAAAGTCTACATGGAGAGAAATAAAATGTTTTGAACTTGTCCATAGTGATTTGTATGGCCTTATGAATCCCACATCAAACAGAGAAGCTAGGTACATTTTAAAATTCTTTGTTGATTTTTCAAGGAAAGTTTGGGTCTACTTCCTCAAGTAAAATGATGAAGTATTTTTTAAAAAAATGAAATATTTAAAGCACTTGTGGAAAATGAAAGTGAGAATAAGATCAAGAAAATAAGAAATGATAATGGTGGATAATAATATAACAATAATTGTTCAAATATTTTTGTGAGTATCATAGGATCAAGAGCTAAAAAAAATGGTGTTACCAAAAGGAAGAATAACACCTTAGTGGAAATGACACATTGTATGACACAATCCAAGGGTCTTCCCTTGTTGCTATGGGATGAAGTTGTTGATACTACATGTAAATTTTTAAATAGATCTCCTACAAGTTCTTTGCAAAACATCACTCCCAAAGAAGAATGGAGTGGAAGGAAACCAAATGTTAAGTGTTTTAGAGTGTTTGGATCTGAAGCATATGCTCACATACTAGATGAGATTACATAAAATAAATTTGATAAGAAAAGTGTTAAGTGTATCTTTTTGGGCTATGACGATCAAAGGAAAGGATATAGGTTTAATGATCCTAGTGTGGAAGATGTGTTTACAAGTAGAGATGTCAAGTTTAATGAAGGGTTTGATGATATAAAAAAAATCCCCTCATATTACACAAGTGGCCATGGATAATAATGAACCTTCTAATGATTTTGTAACTATTGAAAGTTCTAAGGAAACCTCTGATATAGTTCCTCCTCTAAAGACCAAGAGTATTAAATATATTTATTATCAGACTCAACAATTTTATTATGCTTTAATGACCACCACAATGAAGACTAATGATCCTCAAACATATGATGAGGCTAAAGGAAAACATGAATGGGAACAAGCTATGAAAATTGAGTATGATTATTTGATAAAGAATAAAACTTGGGAATCGATGGATTTACCCAAGGATAAGAATATGGTTAACAATAAGTGGGTATATAAGAATAGGTTCAATTCAGATGGGAGTATTGAGAAACACAAGGAAAGACTAGTGGCCAAATGGTATCCATAAAAAGTGGTAATTGACTACACAGAAACTTTTGCCTTGGTAGAAAATATTAGTACTCCCAGGACTATTGTAGCATTGGAAACTCATTTCAAATGGCCTCTTCACCAAATGGATGTTAAAAATGTATTCTTGAATGGTGAAATTGATGAAGAAATCTATATGAACCAGTCCCAAGGATTTGAAATTTTAGAGCAATAACACTTGGTTTGCAAATTAAGGAAGTCTCTATATGGTTCAAAATAAGCTCCAAGAGCCTTGTATGCTAAAATTGATGATTATTTCCAAACTCAAGGCTTCCATAATAGTCCTCATGATAGAAATTTGTATGTGAATGAATTTGATGATGGTGACATCATAATTATTGTGCTTTATGTTGATGATCTTATCATTGCAGGACATAACATGAAACAAATCAGTAACATATAGTTAAAATTGCAAGATACATATGAGATGATGAATCTTGGTTTTATATACTACTTTCTTCGCATACAAGTACGACAGAAGGATGATGAAATTTACCTCTCTCAATCCAAGTATGCTCTAGACTTTTTGAAAAAGTTTAGGATGAAATATTTTAGGAGTGTGTCTACTCCAATTGCAACAAGATTAAAGTTAAACAAGGATATAATAGGTGAATATTTTGATCCTACCTTATAAAGGTAATTAGTTCGTAGTCTTGTGTACTTGACTCACACTCAACCATATATTATTTTTACAATCAGTGTGGTTTCAATATTTTTGAGTTCTCCTAAAATTCCACATTGGATAGAAGAAAAAAGAATATTGATACATCAGCAAGGGAGTTTGACATTGGGTTTTTACTCATCCCATGGAAATCTAAAACTTATTGGGTATTTTAATTCACATTAGGTAGGTTGTATAGATGATCGTAAATCAACTACGGGATATGTTATTTATCTTGGTTCAGGTCCCATTTTATGGTGTAGTAAGAAGAAATCTACCATTTCTTTATCTACTACAAAGGTTGAAAATACCCTAGAAAATGAAGCAGCTAAAGAAATAATCTAGCTATGAGTTATTCTATCACTACTCAAGCAACATCATGCAGGACCCATGTTACTTTATTGTGACAATCAAAGTTCCATCTCATTGTCCAACAATCCAATGTTTCAAGCTCACACAAAACATATAGAGGTCTATCACCATTATATTCAGTATCTCATATACCAACGATTGATTCATCTTCAATATTACAAGACAGAGGATCAAATAGCTGATATTTTTCCCAAGGCATTATGCGAGGCTGAGTTTGTATTTCTAAGAAATATTTTAGGATTAAAAGAAGTCACATGACTATCTCATGGTTTTCATTCAAGGGGGATTGTAGAAAATTTGTAGAATTGTATTAGGCAATAAGTAATTGTACATGGGTACCTAACAAGACTTTAGATCAGGACCCATTATTTCTCAATTATGGGGGGATATTTAGAATATTTAGTGTAATTAATTTATGGGGGGTGTTATAATAAATTAATTACTTTCAGCTGTCAAAATAGACCATATTATACAGTCATCCATATTAAACATGTTCAACTGACTATCTCAGTTGTTAAGCATAGACCAACTGCCCATATTAGTCACGTTGGGCTTTTGTTCAACTCTCCATCATTTATGTGCTAGCTAACTTTAATGTCACAAATTTGTACCTCAGTGCAATTTGTCATTTCATAATGTCCTTACCTTAGCCTAAGACACAAAAATTACATGTCATTGTTCGCACCTATTTATTATGTTTTACCATTACCCATTCATGCCATAGAGATGTCTATGTGGAACATAATTTTTTTTTGAATCTATAGACACATGAACTATTGTTGGATCATTACAAACTGCCACCCTATAGTTGTAGTGCCTGAATCCACTACCCGCGGATGCATAATTTTGAATTCCTCCATTATAATCCTCATTTTTTTTTATCTTCATTCTGTCTTCTTCAAAATTTTGGGACTTTTCTTAATCATTCCACATACCTCTTTCATTTCACCTTAAGACTTGTCATCACATTCTTATTATTTCTATCATATTGGCAATACATTGGCTCTTTTATCTTCATCACTTGGATTATATCTTGTTGAGGGAAGTCTCTTTACTTGATGTCAGTGGTGTTCTTGATAGCATATCACTTTCTCTATCTTTGTCGAAGATAATGTTCATTTATTTTTTCAAAAAAGTTATTTATCACCATTTTATCATGTCTAATCATCTATTGTGGAGGTGGAAACACCAAAGTAGGGATTTGATTGAGGCAAGTCTCCATAAAAATACCCCCAATATTTCTCTTTATTTATGTGTGTGCGGGTCCATAAGGGGGTTGTGTGTGAATGATCAAGTACATTAAACATTGGTTCTAGTGTCACATTTTCCCTCTCTTTTATTTATCATTATTTTTATAGTATAATCATAATTTCTATTATTTTGTTAGTATATCATTTTCTATTATATCTCTTTAGTTAGTTTCTATTAATATTGTTGGATTTTGTGTCATCCTCCATACTATGTCCATACGAGACAGAAGTGTGTCACACTAGCTACCCCCGTTATCTTCCTTGACCTGTGCATGTGTCATGGGCAATAAACTTGTGGAGTTTAGTACAATATTCATGTAGTTATCTCTTTCAGTTCTGACAATCAAAACATTTTTATATTTCCGTCTTTTTTAGTTATTGACATTTAACTGCAACTAATATCTTAAATTACATTTTATCACACTCACCAGCATGGTTAGTTGAATCCTCTTAATCACTTTAGTTATCTTAGTTTAAAAAAATCTCCATCATATTAGCATATTGATCTCCTAGCTCACTAGAGCGCTAGTAGAAGTGAGGTGGCGCAAAGAAAGGTCCATCCTTCGAGACTCTAATCAGTCTTGAGGTTGATGCACTTTTTCCTTCTCCACACTAACTATAATATAAATTCCTTTGTACATTTATATATTTTCCTACAAATAGAATTCATGGGCCTTACATTTCAGTTCTCTATTTTGTAAATTATTGATGTCCTTGTCTATCTCCATTCTGTGTATTTTCAAAGAGATAGTGTACCTACCACTACTTATAAAATTGGAAATTACATATATGTATAATACCAGTAGATATGCATTTTGGCATACTTTTTTTACCTTTTTTTCTTTTTTTCTTTTTTAATTTGTTTCAACATGTAACAACTCTCCCCTTCTTGGTGGTGGTGTAATCAATTTCATCTCCAAAATACACTTCTATTACTATTTATTTGTATGAATAAAAGCATTCATATTAGTAACACTAACAAACTAAACTATACATGCAGCTTTAGAATCTCTTCTACATCCGCAAATCTCATCTATCCGGATGCTACATTTACCAATGAACAAAGATAGCTTTATCATGAATTTTCAATGTTTAAATACAAATTTATTGTTCCTTTACCTAGGGTGGAAAATCAATTTGTTTGTGGATTAATAAATTTTATTTAAATTTTAACTGAAATAATAATACTACTTTTATTTTGATGTGTTCACACTTTCATCTTAAGTGTTTATTTTCACTTTCATTTGCAATTCACTATTATTTATGCTTTTCTTTTGGGATATATAAATTCATTTTTGCAAAAGTTTTTGGTCATCTAAGAAATATCTCTCTTCCATCACAATGACCTCATTGATACTTAGATACATAGAGCTGATTAAATGGTATTACTACTTTATCTTAGCATGACTATAATAGTTCAAAATCTTATGATTTTGCTCCATTAGGTTTTTAACATGTTATGGTAGGAACATTTTTTTCTAATTAATCTCATATTTTATTTTTAAATTTTTTTATGGTATTGAAGTGATTGTGGATTTTCTTAGTCTTCTTTTTTTCTCCATGCAAAGATGTAAAATGATCATCATTTGTAAAAAAAAAGTTATCATAAAATATTTATCAGTTTCTCCTCTTGGGGAGGAGGATAGCATGAATGATGGTTCAGAATGAATTTTATCTCGTGGAATGTTTGAGGTCTTACAAACCTCTCTTTTAGATATTTATTTCAATATGTTTGACATAATTTTCCTCAAAAATATATTTTTTACCTTCAAGAGGTTAAGATAGTTGGGTTTTTTTATGTCGTGTTATTTAGCCCCAAAGTTTGGTTTTTTCATCCAGTCATGACGTTGGAAAAGGAGGGGTTGTCACCCTTCTAGCTCCACGCTGGCAAGATTCTATTGTTAATCATGGTGAGGACCCCATGTATAGATTGGTTTAGATTCTCATACAAATTGACAATCATCCTTTTGGTATTATTAATATTTATATCATAAATGATGCAGTGGAAAGAACATACCTTTGGCATTGGATAGTTTATTCACTACTGCTGGCCACTTGGGTTCTGTCTAGAGACTTCAATAAGGTTGAGGTGGCTTCTAACAAAGATGTAATTTCATTGATTCGCTGGACAATTGGTGAGCATGAGGCTTGGTTCTACATGCGCAATAAATTAGGCATTTTTATCCCAATACAAACTGTCACCTCCCGCATGCATTTTGGCATACTTGGAGTAAGTTTAGGGCTAGTTCTGATAGAGTCTTTAAATAAATTTATCATGCCATGATCTCCTCTCAATCTTTTTCTATTTTGGGATGGATCAATCTTTTCTAGTTTTACCTTTGTCTGATGTCACCCTGCCAGACCACTTTCCCATTTAGTTTTCTATTGAATGATGTGCTACATTGTCATGTTCCTCTTAGTCCCAGTTCTTTTTTAACACATCACTTCTGATTCATCCACCTACTTTTTCCCACATTCAAACAATTTTAAATTTACAGCCTAGGCCTACTAAACCTTCACGTTGAATTTTGTGGTGGAATGATTCAATTCATAGAATAACTAAATTCCTCCATTTTACGGGAGACGAATTGTTCATTTCCACCGGCGGTCTTATGGCCAGACTACCAAGGATTTATGTGTAGCAACCGAGAGCTTGAAATCTCATCCCTTCTCAATTGAATTATAGTTAAAAGCGGAAACTCTTCATCATTAGAAGTAGGTTGCTGATAGCTATGCATCCAGGGGTGCTCAGATTAAGGTCTGTATGCACTGGCTAAAAGTGGGAGATCAGGATAGTAAGGAATTCTTTTCCTCTCTATGACCTCAACATTCCTCTCTAGGTATTATAAGGATTAGAGAGGGTAATCAATTCTCACAAAAATTTCATACATTCTCCAAGCCTTTGTCAATCATTAACAGAAATTTTTCATTGGTCAAGCCCCCACTATTTCCAGTCAACAAGTCCTCGAGGATTGTCTTACAAAAATCCCTAATTGTTTGTCATAATCCCAAAGGGATTTTTGTGATCAGACCTTATCTCTTCAAGGCCTTAAGGACGCGGCTTTTTCCATGGTAGATGACAAATGCCCTGGCTATAATGGATTCCCCTGTGAATTGTATAAAGCTCTTTGAGATTGTGTTGGGCCATAACTTCACCATGTTTATCTTGAAGCATTTCAAAATGGCTCATTAGGTGTAGAAATAAATAAAGGAAATATAAAGTTCATACCTAAGTCTAGTGATCCTGAAGATATATGTAACTAGCATATAATTACTTTTCTAAATGTTTCATATAAAATTATCACCAAGGCCCTCACTCTTAAAATTCATCATCTCCTTCCTCAGATTGTGTGTCCCGAGAAGACTGGTTTTATACAATCCAGATTCATACAAGATAATATCATATTTCTCTGGGAGGGCATGGAATTGTTGGAATAATTTTCTATTTCACCAAAAGCTCGAACTCTCAATGCCCAATACAAACGCCAGATTTAACCTGATCCACGAGAGGTGGTTAAGCCATATCACGAATCTCCAAGGAGGTGTTGACCACCAAGCCAACAATCTCCTCCTCAGCACCGACTGAGCCTTCAACACCCACTGAAGGGAGACTCAAACCCGTGACCCAAGGCTCTAATACCACTTGTTGGAATCATTTTCCATTGCACCAAAAGCTTGAACTCTCAATGCCCGATATAAATGCCAGATTTAACTTGATCCACGGGAGGCGGTTAAGCCATGTCATGAATCTCCAAGGAGGTGCTGACTACCAAGTCAACATGAATGGGCCTTCCTAGCCAAGAAAAATGTCATTTTTGAAAAAAAAATTGATTTTGCAAAAGCTTATGACTGCATCGAGTGGCTTTTTATTTTGGTTATGTTAAAAGCTCTTGGTTTTTCCCCTCATTTTGTTCTTTCAATTCAAATGATTTTTGTTGATGCTAATGCTTGCATAATAATTAATGGTCATCGTTCCTTTACTTTTGGCTTACATAGGTCAATTTTTCAAGGTTTCCCTTTGGCACCTTCATTTTATGTGCTTGTTGCCGAGTGCTTTGGTTATTTGCTTGCCTCTGTTATTTCTGTAGGTAGGGTTCAAGCCATTTCTCTCCCTAATTTTGATACCCAACTTGTTAATGGCCATTTTGCTGATGATTCCTTCCTCACCCTCTTAGATGATAGAGAGAATGCCCAAAGACTCTTCAATGCCTTGATACATTTTGTTTAGCTTCTGGCTTAGACATCCAATGGTACAAAACCCTATGTTATTGTCGATCATTCCTCCCAGCTCCACAATAGATTCTCCATTATGACTGGAAATGGATCCATCATGGCCATGTTTTTCAGCTTTTGGGAGTCCCTTTTGCCTCTCATGGATCAACCACAAAAATTTGGAATGTTGCACTTTCAAAAATTGAAACCAAATTGGCATACAGGTTGACTAAGCCTATCTCCTTGGCTAGTAAATTTCAAATATGTTCCAAATTTCTCATAGCCACACATGTTTATTATTATTCTTGTTGGTTTCCATCCAAATTATCTTGTAATAAGCTTGAGAGGCTGTTGCAAGACTTTTTATGGGCTTCAAATATAGAGAAACATGGTTTTCACAGAGTGCCTTGGGATTATTATTTCTTTCCTAAGCAATCTAGTCGTCTTGGCCTCATTTCCAATCACAAACATGATTAGGCCTTATGTATCAAATGGGTCATTCATTGTGTATAGGATAACGAGGCCTAAATATTTCTTCTTCACCACTACATTTCTTTTGGGTTTCCTTTGCATCGCCCATCATAGAAAGAGATTGGCTTCTAGACCATTTTGATCATGAGAGAACCAGTTCAAATCCAAGGTTCCTTTATAGCAAAGAGGATTTGACATGCATATGAAGTAGCTAAACCATGGCTTCGTTGGAATGGAGGCGTCTTTTGAGATGGGTTGTCTTTTAACCAGCACAACCTCTGGTGCTCTACATTAATTCAAATGCAAGGCCTGCCACTTGCACCAATTTAGTGTCTCCATGCTCTGCACTTTCACAAGTGTCATATTTGTACCCCAAAGGACCTTTTCTGCATATCTACTATGTCTCTCCACAGTTGGGAGAATGTGTAGGTTCAAATTTTCCAGACTCATCAGGATTGTGACACTTTTGAATTTTTTAGTCTCTCTTGCCATTTGAACTTTTGCATAAGATTGGCATCACTAGCCTTAGTTCTTTGGTGGAAGGACTGGTGTTGGTATCCAAAGACTATTTTTTAGAGATACAAACCTCAACAAGGATATCATTGGCTTTCACGCCACTTTCCTATGGGCGAGGTGTTAAACTAGCGATGACATTTCCAATCCTCACATTTTACTTGGAGGTTACATTTTATTACAGTCTGGTCTGCAATCACAGAACCCAAAGTAGCAATTTTTTCCTAGTATTCTTTTCCAAGGCCTCCCATTAGGGTCTTTCCTTCATCATTTAGGTATCCCAGATCCTTGTTGCCCTTTTTGTGACCAATCTGAGTCCTTCCTTCACTTGTTTTGGTTCTGTCGTAGGGCTCAAATTTATTGGGTTTGGATCCATAATTTTTTTTCTCCATTTTGCCCACAATTGTTTTCATTGCATAATGCTCTTCTAGGAGATAAACCTAGACTTACTTTCCCTTTTCTGCAACTTTGGTATACTTTTTGAATAGAAATTCTCTTTTCAATTTGGAAAGACAGAAATGCGGTGGTTTTTACACACACCTTAATTGATTCTAATGTATCCTTTTTTGCTAAATCTTGCATATACAATAATGTGATGTTATAGATACAAGTCCAAGTAGATAAGGTGGCCCTCTAGGTGGCCCACTTGAAAGAATTATTGCAACATTAGGGAAATGTTCCCTGTATGGTGGCCAGAGTTCCCCCAAAAGCTTATGTTTCCAGCGACAATTCCAATTCTCGTGGTCATCATCGGGGTCAGAGTTAATCTCATCGACATATCAACACTTCCCATTCTCAGCCTCCTCGCTTCCATTTACCCCACCATTATTTATCACCTCATAGTTATTGTTCCTCCATGTAGTTGTGAGTCTCTATCAGCATGACTTCCAACAACAGGTGCTAATTCACCACACTTGGGTTGGTCAACTCTGGCTTGTGACTCGGGATGACCTCCTCTTCCAAAGGCCACCCTAGGTTGGCATTGACTATCTGCTCATGGTGAGAAGATAAGGAGGTTGAAGAGGATAATGCAGATGGTTGGACATTTGCAGACCTTGAACCAGATCATGAGCTAGGATGGGGATAAAAGGATGAACCAGACCCTCCACCTCATTCGACTACGATTTTGGCTACATGAGGGTGTTTTCTTTCTGGGATAGGCCCAATTGTTTTTATTTTGTTTATATTTCAGGCTTATGCCCTTGTTTCTCTGGATTCTGGGCTTCGTTCACGTGACTCTCGAGGAATGACTTTTTATCCCACTATTATTTTGATTTAGCTGTAAGTTCTATATTTAAGTTAATATAAATGATTAGTAATTTCATCAAAAAATAATTTAAAATTAAAACAAGCAACATCAACAATTATTACAAATTAGGTTAATTTAATTTGGCTATTGTTGAAAATTATATTGAAATCAAATACATAATTGGATAATATCACTAGATACATAGAGAGATATATTTGTTAATATGTAATCAAGTAGTTAAAATTTTGTCAAAATGAACACTAAGTTAAATGAGAATTCATACGAATATGCCAATTTCTTTGTTACAATTTGCCCTTTATTTGAACTACATATTTTTTCTTAAAATAATCATGTATCGTGAAGTATATATTACTCATAAATATATATGTAAAGTAAATATGTAGACAGAAAGAAAAGTATTTAAGATTTTAAGGTTAACGTCAAGTATAAACCATAATGTTTAATTAGGGTGAGAGTTACGGTTAAAGTGAGAACTAAAGTGCAATGTTGAATTGGGATTAGGGTTCAATAAACTCATCTCTAATATTAACACTAACACTAACTATTGCCACCATTCACATATGAAAAATATGAAAAAATAAACCAATGAGTTATAAACAGTTATGCTTAAGTGCTAATAGTTGTAGACATTTAAAAATGGTTAACACTCGTGGCTACCGTTTTTAACATGTCTTCTATGTCATGTGTTTGGTCTTCATCACTCGTCGACATTGTGTCATTATTTCATTAATTAAATAATGCTAATTAATTAATAAATTATTAATTATGTTCTCTAATCTCATAATTTCCTATCAATTTGTCATTGATCACTCTCTTTATCTAGTCTGTTGAGGTTTCAGATCATCTACAAATGTAATAACACTGCTTGTATATATTTTGAGTGTTTCAAATGCAACAATCTCTCTTTCATTTATATTGGGAAAGAGGCTGGGAGAGACATGTCCCTTCATGGGACATGTCTATTCATTATAATTTTATAATGTTTCATTAATCAATCATATATTAGAATAATATAACTTTGCATAATATATGTTTAATAATATATATATATATATATACAACTACAATATATTATTATTAATCAATATCTAAGTATATTATATGTATTCTAAATGATCATACGACTGAAGCTACAAACATTAACATAGTCTAATTAAATACTTTCATCAATTATTTAATCCATGTCCCCTTGTCATTAATATGTCCTAGGGTCAAATAATTATTTAATTATTTCACCCCTTATGCTAATGTCTTATCTTTGATAAATATAAATGATTATTTATTTATCACCTATCTTCTCTTATAATTAAATAAATAAATCTAATTAATTCTCTAAATTCTATGAATTATTAATTATTAACTAAATTAAAAATACTTTCTCAATTATTCTTAATTATTTAAAATACTAAGTAACAAAGGTAATATACATTTTAAAAAATTCTACATAAAGTTTGCCCTTCCTCAAGATGGGAGGATGGGGCATGACATACAAAGTAACAGTGAGGAAGGAAAATTGAGCAGGTGATAGGGGAAAGAATTACCTTCCTCTCTTTTCTATTTGATCCAGCAATAATGGTGTAGTCATTGAACAATAGAAGGATTCCTGGAGGAGCTCATACAGGTTTAATGGAAACCCTATATCAAAGGGGAAAATCAAAAGATTTAAAGGGATTGCATTGGTAAATCACGGTGGTTATCAAAGTAACCAGTGGAATCATGCTAATAGGAAAGCAATTAGAGATCTGATGTGAAACATAATCACTCCTCCAACGGACTGTAGGTAAACCCCAAAGAACATTTGTGCGATCCTGTCATCCTCATCTATCGTTTCTTTGCCACAGGTGAAAATTGTATAAGTCTCGGTGGAAAAGTAAGTGAAGCCACAAAGGATATCAACAAAATCCAAAATCTCTAGAATGGTGATTAGTCATTTGGTTATGACCTAAATTTAGGGCATCACAAATTTCAGACAGTCGATCCGACTGCTAGTTACATTGATTCTTCCGAACCCCGAAGATTATCAATCGCCATTAATCCTAAAATCATCAAGCGAATTTGTAAAATATACAAAAATATGGGGTTATTGGCATTTTAGGGTTGACCGATTATACAAAGGTAGGTATGGAGAAATGGTGGAAGAATAATTTCCATGTTCAGGTAAGTATTTGCATCCTTGAAGGGAAATTTATCGTGTTAGAATGCAATGGTATATAAGTCTAGAGAAAATTAGTTTCAGGTAAAATATTTATCTTTAATGGCTATGCTTTCCACTTTTTTAACTGGTTTTCAAACTTTAATGCTAAAAATTAAAACCCACAAAGACTACCAGAATGGATAAGTTTTAGGTTGGGTAAATTTCTTGGTTATGAGAAGTCATATTTTAACACTAGCGAAGTCAAAATTTTAGTAGAAATTAATTCCAATTTAAAATCTCTAGTTGAACTAGATGTATGAACAAAACTTGGCAGCATCTTCATCACACCAAATTTCTAATTTTGGGCCTATTAGTGGATCTAGGGTTGAATTGACTAGCTGTTTACAATTAACTAGGAAGGAGACTATTTATCAGAAAAATTGTATGGGTCATGTGTCCCTAAAACCTAAGGTAGATCCTAATGTGAATATTTCTCTAAAGAGTTATGGGGGAGGGTTTGAAGACCATGTCAAAGAAGGTAAGAGCAACTCTTAGTATTCAGGAATAGGGAAAGATAAAATTGATACCAACATAGAGGGTTTTAAAGGAAAATGGTAAGAAAGGGAAGACTCTTGTGAAAACTTACTGTAGACCTTATGGCAAGACATGTTATCAATTAGTGCCAAAACACTTAGTCATTTATATTATTACAGTGTTGACCGAGCCAAAAAATTGAAGTGTTACCCAAGCTAAGAAGTTGTAGTGTCGACCGAGCAGTTAGTTCAAAACAGTATCACCCGAGTCACCAGTGTTACTTGAGTTACCATCTCTGAGTGATCAATATGACCTGAGCACCCAGTGTCAACCGAGTGCCAGATTTTTCAGTTCACCGTGTCGCCCGAGTGTCAGTATATCACCCGAGTGGATTACTGGACCTGAGTATCAGCATTGGGCCGACTTAGTTCATATTGTTTGATACTATTTTATATGATAGTAGCTGACTTGTAGAGGTAATTGATTTTGATCAGATATATATGTAAGATACTTTATTTATCCAAATTGACAGAATAAAAAGAATGAATATATGAATATGAATATGAAGTGGCAGATTGATTAGAAGGCTGCAACAATATAAAAGAACATCACAGACTCATCTATCACATTCAGGTGATCAGTATTATATTAAAGGATCTTATTCAGAAAATCAGAGTTGCACAACATATCATTCACTAGTTCATCCTAACAAGTGTATCAACAAAATCCTTTAACAAGGTGGACTTAACAGTCTTTATCAAATCCCTTAACAGAGTACATACTTTATTGTATTGTAAAAATCCTTTCACGAGGTGGACCTAAAAGTCCTTATTGCTCCTAATAGGGAAGACCATCAGAAGTGGTCAATTGTAAGCCTTAACAAGCCAAATTTATTACTGCAGTACTAAATCTTGTGGGTACCATCCCCAACCCAGGTTTACTTTCTATTTGGAAGGTTTCTGGGTAACCAAATATTGTGTCAGGTGTTATTTTATTTTTTGTTCCATGCATGCAATTAGATTAGCCAATCTAATAAAGGATAAAAGAGAATAAGTTTTATTGGTTACTGATTCATCCCCCCTCTCAGTCACCTAACCTGTAATATATTTCCAACAATTGGTATCAGAGTGAAGGTTCTCTTATCAGAAGTTTAACAACTTGAGCAAAGATTAGAAGCAATGGAAATATATAGACTGGAGAAAGCCATTGAAAATGAAAATATAGATCTACAAGTGGCCATGGATCAAATCAGAAAACTCAAGGAGCATCTCTCTCATTCCCTAAAAAGAAGAAAAGATTTAGCAATGCAAATGAATGACAAAGGTTACATAGAAGAAAGAATTGAAGATTTATGCAAAGAAAGAAGTTCTGAAGAAGCTGATGCAGCCATTGAAGACCTACTTGCAAAGAAGCTCAATTTACATGAAGAAGTCAGAAAGTTGAAGATAGAACAAGAAATTCATTCAGTCAGAATATGTGAAGTCATGGAACAAAAGAACCAAGCAAAAAATGATAGAGAAATGGCACAAGAAGATAAAAGATTTCTAAGTATAATATTAGAGGAAAAATAAAATGAAATCCATCATTTGTCACTTCAACATGCAGATATGATAAATCAACTCAATAGTGCAAATCAAGAAGTCATCAATCTGAGGACTGAAAATGAAAGACTGCAAAATGATCTCAATACTAAAAAGCAAACCAATGAGAGTATAATGAATTCACAAGTAAGCATGGATTAGTTGAAAGAGAAAACTCAATTCAGACATCATGGACAAACTGGATTAGGTTATACTGAACAAGGTGAATCCTCATAGCAAGGAGCTCAAAATAAAAAGAAACCTACATGTAACCATTATGGTAAGTTAGGACATATATCAAATAAGTGTTGGAGCAATGGAAAGTAAAATTTTAATGGTAAATGCTACATGTGCAAAAAATATGGACATAGGGAAAGTGAATGCACTGAGAAACCTAAGTTTGAAGGAAAATGTTTCAATTGTAACAAACAAGGTCATAAGTCTTCCAAGTGCAGAACTAAGAAATGGAACCCTGCTAAACAATTAGCTAAACCAATTTTGGTTGGGATTACAACACATGGAGTAGATGTTGTCATTGTGGTGAATATGGGCACATTGGTGCAAATTGTGTAAAGACTCACATCAGAAAAAGGAATCCTACTAAGAGATGTTATGTGTGTAAACAACTCGGTCATCTAAGCAAGAATTGTATGAACAAATAAAAAGTGGATATTGGTTTTGAGAAAGGCAAAGCAAAATTTTCTAAAATCAGAACTCAGATGAGTCAGCAACGGGTAAGGAAGTCTCCTGATAATTCAGACCAAAACAATGAAGGATCAAATGGCACCCAAAATAGTGAATTGGGTGGATCCACCATCTCTGAATAAATATGAAAGGAGATAACTAGAACTGTGCATACAAGCCATCACACATCAGTTCTAGATATGATAGCAAGTCCAAACCTGCATATTGATGCAATAGGACACATCATGGTTCTAATCGAGTTAGGATCTCAGTTACAACTGAGCTACTCTGGCTTAACCAAGTTAAGTCGGGTTATATGGTTTCAAAGATGCGAAGGTAGTTTTCTTCAAGCTTCTGAGTAAGCCTGGAATAACTACCCGAGCTATGACAACTACTATGTATGGATCATTTAATGAAAAATTTATGGTGAAATTCTCATAAATGGTGAAATCAAAGGGTTATTGTTCACAGATTGCAGAGTGATTAAGAGCTTATAGCAATCTCAAAGAGAGTATGTGTTTGAAAGCTTTAGTTGCAATGAAGTTTCATCAATCCTTTGAGCGTTATGGAATCTTCATCCAATAGTAAGGTCAAGAAGGGATCTGAGATGTTAGTGAGGAATGTTGTTTGTGAACCGCCAAAGTTGAAACTTCATCCAACGATTTCAGAGGAGACAGATCCAATGGGAGTCCATTCCCAAATTCCTCCTAAGGTACTATTAATTCATGAATTTTGAAGTTTATATCATTACAACATTCAACAGCTAGGCACATTGGAACTTAACAAAGAATATGAAACATTTTGTGTGGGTGGAAACCTGAAGCCGAAACACAAGCACCTTGAAGTCAAGGGCTTAACTCACATCTTGCATATGCCAAAGAATTTTTAGATAAAGTGGATTAGGTTTGTTCTGAGTCGCGTTCACAACATGCATCTATGGTTGGAGAAACCATTGAAGATCACTAAGTTGATGGTACACCGAGTGATAGGGTACCTAATGCTTGACAAACCTAAAGCTACCAAAACCCTACCTCGAGATGACCTAGCCAAGAAGACTCTTGCCGAGTGGGATGGAAGAGGTATGAAGTTGAATAGAGTCATTGACATGGAGCTGAAGTTTGGAATTCATGTGATTGCACACAAGATATATAGTTCAAGCCGACCAAACAGTGTTCCATGTGAGGCTGTGGACTTGGCATAAAAAGTGGTGAAGAACAATCTATCATTTGACCTAGCCGAGTTGCAGCTCATCCAACTAAGAAAAAAAATGTAAAGCATCCAGGCATCCAAGACCAATCCATGTAAGTTTAGTTCACTCTTGTTCTGCATATTCTTTTATGTTCAGAAGTTTTTCCCTTCAAAAGGCACAGTTGTATGTAAAAAGAACACACCTATAGTCTATCAGATAAATAAATTTATAGCAGAATTGGGAGATAATTTTGAAAGCTTCAGAGAGAAAAAGCAGAATAGGTATAGAATTCCAAAACAATTGATAGAGGACTATAAGGATGACATATGCTTCCTAGTTGATTGTGACAAAGTATACATTCAAGCAGTCAAGCCTAGGGTTGCATGGGTGAAACCTCTTGCATACGAGGTTAACATATATGAGACCAGAGACATCATTGAAGCTCTTGTAAATGAACCTGTTGATCCTAAAACACCATATTTTGGTACTTATGAAGAAGCTAAAGGAAGAATATCATTATAAATTGATATACCCAAAATCCTAAAGAGAGGAAGGAAGAGAATTAGGAAGTTTGAAAAGAAATATGGCAAATCATCAGACTCTCCTCCTTCGATCACTGAAAGCAAAGGAGATGACATAAATATAGAAGAAGATGAACTCAAGAAAGAAGAGGAAGAGGTAGAAGCATCCTCCTAAAAAGAAGATGCTAGCACCCAAGAAAACTGTTGGAAAGCTACGATGTAAACAATTGTTGTTTTGTCATTGATGTCAAACCTTAATTGGTGAGACTATTGCTATCTGTTTGAGTACCATATCTATTGATAGTTGAAGAAAATTTGAAGGCAAGGATAATAAGAAGACCGAGTGAAATTGTGAGGCCTCACCCCGACCCATCATAGCTTTACTGCTTGATCACACTTTGATACTTTATGTTTTGATACATTTCTACACTCTTTGATTATCCTGACAGAGACCCGAGATATTATGTTTATGATGATGATTATATTGTATGGGTTACATTTTGATATGGATTAGACCTAGAACAAGTGGTTGATTTTGATTATATATGTTTAGATAAGTGAATTGATGAGAAGATCAGATCATGATTACACTTGACTATTTCAAGGATGTTCTATTATGGTGATTATGGAATTATTATGTTTTAAACATTTCTGTATGAAAATTGCAATTAAGAATTTAATTCTACTTGTTGATTAATGTTGCTAATTATGAATTGAAAATGTATACTGCATGTGATTTTATTATTTTGGACTACTGATGCTCGAGTTTAGTGTGCACGAAAGAGAACGATGGAATTATTCGGAGAATAAGGGCTAAACACATGTGAATTGAGTAAGCCAAGGTTTAATCCAATAAGGGGTTGAAACCTCATTGTGATGTGATCTTTGTTGTAAACGTAATCTAAATGTGTGTTAGTAGTTTAAATTCATGTTTTTGCTTGGACATGTCATTGTGAATGTGATGTGTTTTTTTTTTTTGGTGTCACTTGACACTTGTATTGTCCATGTGGATGGTGACATGTCAAATTAGGGCTTGGGAAAGAATCACCAAACCTTTTAGGATGTTATATTAATCCCACTTGCATATAGATGTCTTGTAGGGATCACATCAAGTTGGAACTCAGATTTGAACTTTAGGGGTACTTTGGAGGGGTCAAAAGTGACCCTAGAGTGCATTTTTGGCCAAAATTAGTTAACCCTACGGGGGTACCTTGGGTTGGGGGCTAATTTTTTTACCTATGAGAAAGCCTAGATCACCATTATGGCCCTCTAAAATGCCTACTTTTCAAAAGTGGCGAAAATGGAAATGACCTCATGCATCTAACTTGTCCCACACTCCTTACTAAACTTTCAATTAAGAGGGGAGACAAGAGGTAAGAAAAAAGGACTAGAGGGCATGTCTCATTAATTTCTAGGTCTTGAGTACACTTCTAGGGGTCTTTTTAGAGGGTTTGGAGAAGCTTAGTGGGTGTTCACCCACTCTCTAATTTTAGAGACAATTAGGGTTGGAGGAAGGAAAAAAGAAAAGGATAAGGGCTTCTTCTCAACTAGATTCTTGCCATTTTCTGGGACCAAGGTTGGTGGATTCTTTCCATGGAGAAATACTCTTACATTTTAGATTTGTATGTTATTGTTTTATGAATATGTAAATCTTGTATGGTGTTCATATATGTAAATCTTGTATAGTATTGTTGTATGTAGATTTTGTTGTTATGTGTTGGGTTGGGAATGCATTTGGATTTTTGTTTCATTTCTTGTTCTTTTGGATTGGGAGTATTGTTCATGGGATTTTAAGGCATTACTCACCCTTTGAGAAGGGAAGAAATGGCATTGGGTGAAGGGGTTAGTTGGGCTCTCCATTGTAGTGAGAGTCTCTTCTCTTTGAGAAGAGGGATAATTTCATGGAGTATGGGCTCCATGAAGCCATGTTGTAAATATTGTTTTTGGTATAGAAATGACCAAATATGTATATGGAAGGAATGAAAATGTAGCCTTGGAAAGGCATGGAAAAACTCTTGTTGAGGAGTTTAAAAATGCAATGGCATTCTCCTCCTTGGAAAATCCCACCTTCACCCAACTTCAATGGGTATGGAAAACTCATTTGTGAAATCTTGGTTGGGAGTTAATTGTTGTGTTGTGCATATATGTTAGTTGTGAGAATTGGGATGTGTTATCTTATTTAGACTTGGTTCTCCAAGCTCCGGGGTGGTCTCCTTGAGACCTTGGTTGGGAGGTGAGCTTCCCATGGTTCTCCTCATGTAAATTGCAGATTTTGAAGTCAAGAAGATTGTGAAAAAAGCTTGGGAGAAATCTCCATTTTTGGTGTAGTTGTGTGAGAGCAGCTTTAATGTTGTATGATTACTCCTTTGTATTGAGATTCATTTCTTATGGAGTGATGTAATATTCATATTTGAAAACTTTATCCTGCAAATGTATAGAGCTCTTATTCTTTATGTAATAGATTCATTAAAGGAAGAAAAGCAATGTAATGGTCTTCCATAGTATATATAATCTTTTGGATTTATGTTCTTGTAATATTCATAATGTATTTAATTGCAGGCTCCCAAGTTAAAAATACTTCGTTCTTCTTTGGAAATCTACATTTCATTTCAATAGGTTCAATACTTGCTTTAAAATCTCTATTACAACTTCCATTCTTGAGAAGAAAAGATAAACATGAAACAATAGTAAATTAACAAGTTAGTTATTAAAGTAAAAAGAAAATCAACTAATAGCAATGTCCAAGTATAGTTCATTTAGTATATTGCTCTAATAGAATAAATCAAATGCATACATTTAACTCCAATAATGTAACCATGAAATCAATATGAAAGAGATAAAACTAAATTAGACCCATGACATTTTCCAGATTTTAGAGCAAAAATGCTCTCTAAAATTTGTATGAGAAGGGAAATAATTCTCCTTACCACAAAGAATATTCCCTTCCCAAGATGCCCTTCATAATTAAAATTAGCATCCTAATCCCCTAACATAACCTTGTAGTTAAATACTAAATACTAAATTAATTTTACCTTACTTTTATGCCCATCCCCGTGGGACCCACACACTTAAGTTATAAGTATTGAAAGGAAACTTTAAAAAATAAAAATAAATGATATAAACCTAAACTTACACTAACCATGCAAATTTTGAGGGAGACTGACATGGTTTAAATACTTGTCCCTAAGACAAGTCTCCTCCCCACCCCATGTGTACTTGGGGTTGTCATATCCCTTGGGGTTTGTACCACCCCATACCCCTAACATGCAAAATTCTACCCTTGGTTGACTTTTGTTTTAAACTGCACATTGGAAAGGGAGACCCTTAAGGTGGTCCCCACCTCCATATTGAAACCCATCGAATTGCCTTGTTTTCAAAATGCTTTCCTTCATGAAAACCCACACAACTTGAGTTGGGTTGGGATTCCCACAACCCACCCACTTGGGAAGTGGGTCTTGGGAATAGGGTAGGGGGCGATGGGATAGGTTAGAAGTTAGGTAGGTAGGATAGCTAGTTAGTAGGATAAGTAGGGTTAGTTAGATTAGATAATTTGGATTAGTTTTAATAGATTCTGCTTAGCATGTTCTGATTTAATTAGCATTGTATCAACTTTTTTTTAATAATAGTATATCTTATCCAATGATTAAAAAGGATCATTAATGTTAGTAAGTTAGGTTAGTGTAAGATAGTTTAAGTTAGTAATTAGATGTATTTTTTTTTAGTGATCTATTTTAAAAATTGTGTAGTTCATTTTATGGGTATATTTGTTAATTAATGATGAAGTTAATTACTAGATTTATATCTTTAGTGTTCATGTAAATTGCATAGTTAGTTGTTAATTTAATTAATTTTTAGAGGGTAAATTGATTTCCTTCTAGAGGTAATT
>MU226861.1:796957-812955 GCA_018584345.1 Thuja plicata
GACTGAGGCTTTGAAAGTTGTCTCACTTTTGGGTTCTGTCTTCAATCTTGATATCTCAAATGCAGATATTTTGCTGATCAAAGTCTCTCTCTTGAAGTCTTTTGAAAATTGCATAGTCTCATCTAAGCTATTGATCTTTCTCTCATAGTCTGTTGTTAGTGTGGTCATTATTTTGTCCATTATATCATCCTTTGAAATTTCTCCACCATTGTTCCTGATACTTGAAACTGCTTCATTAATTCTTTGATTGTAGGCTCTGATGTTTTCTTCAGGTAACATCTCTAAGTTGTTGTACCTTTTCTTCCATGTCTTTCTACATATATTCTTTACTTGGATGTCTCCTTCAAACATATCTTCTAAGTATTTCCAAATAGAGTATGCTTTATCTGCCTCCTTGATCTCAGAAAATTCACTATCGAATAGGGCACTGATTAGGCCTTCTTTGGTGATTGCATTATGATTGAACACTTCCTTTTGTTTGACTATAGAGTCTTCTTCTGCAAGGTCTTTCAAGGTGGGAACTTTAGTTTCTTGAGTGGAAATCTCATAGATCTCAAATCCAACGCACTGAAGATGTGTTATCATTTTTTTCTTCCAGTCAAGATAGTTTTCTCCATCGAACTTAGGACTCTCTTTCCTAAAGTATGCCATCTGATCTACCTTAAGCTATTAGGCTTTCTCTCCAAGGCACTTGGCTCTGATACCAATTGTTAGAATAGTCCCAAAGGATAACTGAGAGGGGGGGTGAATCAGTTATTAGCTAATTTAATTATTTTCTTTTCTTAGATATCAATTAACATAAAGTAAATGCACATTCAGATAACACAATAGAGAACACAACAATTTTTGTTATGGGGAAACCAAATAGGTAAAAACCTCGATGGGAATTAGCACCCACAAAGAACTATACTTGAGTATAATTATCACTATTAAGAGATCTTGCAACCCTGTTAGGAGTTGATCTTTACAATAAAATAAGTACAGAGACCTGGTTAAAGGTCGGACCCTATTAGGAGTCTTTTACAAGTAACCCTGTTAGGGGTGAGGACTCACTGTCCAAAAGCTCACTGCTAAAATGATGAAGGATGTAACCTTCATTAGAAAAGATATACACTATATCTGATAGATGAACTATTTGAGTAGACCTACTGTCTTGATCAGTTCCAGTGTGTTGTATAATTCCACTTATTCTTCACATAGATATTTTCTTGATGAATGAAATGTCTATTGTCCCAAAATAACATACATTTTGTCCTTCACTTTTTCTATCTTTTTTTATTCTCATTTAGACTTGGCGTTCATCAAATGAACTACTATAAGTATCTTCTCCAAAGGATGTGATCTTCATCGGCTCTAGGAGTCCCTTCAATACTTCTTTAGTCATCCACATCAACCATGCAACCTGATTAGGAACACACAACTCAGACTGAATAGATGCGACGCTTCACAAAGTCGGCTCTACCAAATTAACTCTAACTTTGCAATTATGATAGAACATGTTTGGCACCTTTAGATAATTATCTTTAACTCATAACTAAACATGAATACAAACACGCATATCCCAAAGATAGGCACAACTCAATAAATAATGTAATTACGTTGGCTCTTCACAGATAGTCTTCAATCTCTGTAACTGTCATAACTGATTAACATAACTCAACTAAAACTTCATATCTGACTCAGCATGAATGCACATAGCATCTAGAACATGTATACATCACGGAAATGAACACACATAGCTCCAAAACATCTATACTAATAATTACATATAGAACACTGTTGTATATTATATGTTGTCATCAATGACAAACATACAATCAATTATTTGCACAAAAGCAAATCTCCAACAAAAATAAGTGAATCAAACCCTTTATAGGTCAATGATTGGAAAGATGCAATATGTTGCACACAAAATACCTGATATTGCTCTGGCTTTTGGAATTGTTGCAAGATTTTCAGCCAATCCCAAAGAAACTCATATGATGGTGGTAAAAAGAATTCTGCAATATTTGAAAGGAATGGATGAATATGGTCTGTATTACAAAAAGAATGATAAGTTTGAGCTCAGAGTTTACACTAACTCTGATTGGGTTGGAAATGTGGATGACAGGAAAAGCACCACAAGTGGCGCATTTCTTCTAGGAAAGAGATTGATTTCATGGACAAGTGAGAAACAAAATTGAACCTCACAATCTATAGCTGAAGCCGAGTATGTGGCAGCAATAGTTAACTACTCTAATATTGTGTGGTTGAAGATACTACTGAAAGGTATGAAAGAAGTGATCACAGAACCAGTTGTTATATATTGTGATAACATGAGTGCCATGAATATTTCTAAGAACCCTATGATGCACTCTAAGACAAAGCATATAGCCATCAAGTATCATTACTTGAGGGAGCTAGTTCAAAATAAGGAAGTGAGACTAGAATATGTGCATACCAATGAACAGTTAGCAGACATATTTACAAAAGCACTACCCAAGGATTCTCATGAGTATCTACGAGGTAAATTAGGGGTTATTCCCCTAACCAACGCTAATTAGTTCAGAAAGGAATTGTTGCATCAAATGTTATATTCATAATATTTGAAACATTGATGCACAGGAAGTCACACTTTAGGATGCTGCCTAAAGCTATGAAAGAAAGACAGGGATAGAAAAGAGGATCAATTATAAGCAAGATGATACTAAGTTAGAACAAAAGAATCTACATGATAAAGATGTCAACATCTTTGGCATTGTTGTCAAAAAGGGAGAGTTTACTGAAAGAGGGAGAATTTACTATACTTAGAGAAAAAGGGAAAGTTTACTGAAAGAGAGAGTCTACAGATGAACAGAAATAGAAATATTTCAGTGTGATTACAGACACAAAGGGAGAAATGTTTTACAAGATGAGAATCAGAATGAAGCTAAAGACATTAATGAAGATTTGTTCATATCAAGGAACACAGGCATAATTTTTGGATTGTATGGTAACTATGTTTGTAAAATTATTATTTTATTGATTAGTGTTGCCATCAATGCCAAAGAGGGAGATTTTTGGAAAGCTACAATGTAAACAATTGTTGTTTTTTCATTGATGTCAAACCTTAACTAGTGAGACAATTGCTATCTGTTTGAGTGTCATATCTATTGATTGTTGAAGAAGATTTGAAGGCAAGGATAACAAGAAGACCGAGTGAAATGGTTGATTTATGAGAAATTACAAGGGTACTTGATTAGTTGTCACATTGGCAAAGTAATGTGTTGTTTATCCATAACACTAAGCCAAGATGTCAATTTACTAGGAACAATATATGTCGAGTGAAGTTTGTGTTGACCGAGCACCAATGTATGTCGAGCATAATTTCTTAGTATCGACTGAGCACCATTAAATTGCCGAGGAAAACAATGATGACCGAGTGGAAGAACACAGTGTTGGCTAAGTAGCAGTATTTTGGTAATTGTTGAGATTAGAGATCTTTGGCCAAAATAATTGAATTTATCGGGATATGTAAAGTTAATTAGGGATAAGCACAATTGGTCTACACTATTTAAATGTATGGATAACTGTAATTAATGCACGGATCCAAGATTTAATTAATGATTACTTTGGAGAAGTAAATTAAATATAAATGATGGAAAGATATGTTTGATCTGACCTAACCTAAGATCTACGATCTTGATTAAGCGAAAAAGATTTATTTTACCTAGATGAAGAGGTATAAGATAACCTCAAGGGATTATTCAAGTAGATGTATGTATGTAAGAAGTATATGCAAGAGAATTGCATGGTTAATTGACTGATTGGCATGATCTAGCAAAGAAGGCTGAACAGAGAAGCAGAGAGTTGCGAAAGTGATTGCTTGATGGATTTCCAAGCAAATCTGAAGATTGACATGAGAATGGAGGCCACTTGCTGAATTGGCGTAAGAACTTAATTGGATATGTATTTGCAAAATAAGTTGTATGTATCATATCACACCTGTTGATTACTTTCTAATCATTGTATCAGCCAAAATCCTTTAACCGGGTTGACCTAACAGTCATTGTATAAATCCTTTGAGCAAGGTGACATTCAGGTGGAATGTTCTAAGTCATCTAACAAGGCCACTCCTAAAAAGGTGATTAAATCCTTTAACCAAGTCACATTTAGCAATGTGTTTTGTAACCTTTGACAGGGTTGGCTCCTAGCAGAGCTCACTTCAGAAGAGTGAAAACTTAGTAGCATGTTACTGGTGGTTTTTCCCAATTTGGGTTTCCACGTTAAATATTGGTGTCAACATGTGTGAATGTTTATGTTGTGTTTTATTGTTAAGTTTCTAAAAGCTAATTACATTTGAACAGTAAACTACATATTTATGTTGTTGACTTATGCTATTACTGTCGATCAAATCTGAGTTGTTCAAAGTGTTATAAAGTTTCAATTGGTACATCTAGACCTGAGGATAACTGATTCACCCCCCCCCCCCCCCCNGGATAACTGATTCCCCCCCCCCCCCCTCTCAGTTATTCAAAATTCATACTAATAATAGAAGAAGATGAACCTAAGAAAGAAGAGGAAGAGGTAAAAGCAGATCCTCCTAAGAAGAAGATGATATCCCCCAAGTAAACACCAAAGATCTCTACCCCTATCTTCACTACAAACAAACCCAAAAGATCTAGAATAAAATTGGTATTGCCTAAAGAAGATGATGAAGAAGATATCGTCACATTCAAGAAGCCACCACCTACCTTTGAGCAGAAGGTTGAAGAATTGAAAGGAGGTAGTGGTATGGGATGTCTCAAATCACTGAAGCATGCTACCAGGACCAAGGATGAGCAAAAGATGATTGAAGATGCATTAGTAGAGAAGACGGCAAGATGGAAGTAAGATATGGAAGCCAATTTTTGTTGAAAAGGGAGATGATAAGACAAAGGAACAGGGTACATGCCCTCATGTATAGGTCCAAGATGAAGTACCTAAGGTTCAGACCATTGAAGAATCTAATTTGAACAGATAGCAGTAGAAGTGATTTCATCCCTGCCCCAATCACCTATTCAAAGTATCTTATCTCTGAGAAAGGAAAATACCACAGAGTATACATCACGACTAGCAGGTACCGAGCATTAGGCTCCAACTACTACTGGCCCAAGCCAAACTAAGTCACATAAGGACACTGTCAATGTTTCTACAATTAGCACTGATTCTGCAGTTGGTGCATTAAAAGTTAATGAATTACTCCAACTGAACACTGAGGAGAAGGATGAGGTTGGAAAAGGTAAGGAAATCATTCCTTCACTTAATCCCAAGGTCAAGGGTAAAGAAAATGAAACAATAACTAATGAAGTTTACCTTGAGGAAGATATTGTGATTCCAAATTGGGATCTTTCCAACCTGACAGCCAAGCAGAGAAGAAAAGGAACAGAGTTCTATAGGACATAAAAGATATTTTCCTAGATTCACTAGAGATTGAAGTCAATGAGGATGACTCTATAATGGAACAACTTGTTTACATAGTCCACAAGTTTAATCATGATCTTAGTGGATAGGAGAGATTACTGCAAAAGGCAGGAATAAAATTTGAGAATAAGGTTCTAGAGAATGTTGCAGGTAAGATTGCAATAGATCAAGTGAAGCTAACAACTATCATTAATCTAGGGTTTAGCCCTCTTTTGTTATTCTATCATATGTGACATCTCGATGTTACCTTTGTCCTTTATTGTCTATCATTTTGGTGCTATGTAAAGGGTTTCGGGGGCCCTTCACAACCTGTCGTTACCTTAATAAAAAACAACTATCATTATCTCTCTAGAAACCACTATGAATAATGTTGTGGCATTATTTGTAAAGTTGAGTGACACTTCCAACTTTACCATGGAAATAAAGGACAAGCTGACAAAGATTGACAATGATTTGAAGGCAAGTGCAAACCAGTTGGCACTTAATCCTAGTTCAAGTTCAACACATTTTGTAAAGATCAAGTATCTGACTGATCTACAGGCAGAGATAATGAGGGAAGAAGGAAGAACAAGGGAACCCCTATCAGCTATACAGAGCCAACTCCTTCCTCATATGGATGTCATGCAAACACATATTGCTCATGCAAATACACTCATCCATGATAACAACTTTTCAGTTGTAGAGCTTATGATGGAGTTGTCTTTCAGATTGAGTTGCACATCCTGAAGGTGTTGCAAGACAATTGGGACAAGAATTTGACTCAAATTTTGAAGGTACATAGTGATTTCCTTTCATATTTTTGTATTACCTTGTAGATATGATTTTTGGCATTTGTGTCAAAAACAAGGGGGAAAGTTATTGTATACAAGGGGGAAAGATAGAATTTGTATATATATGAGGAAATACATGTACAAAGAGGAGGAAGATATACATGTACAAAAATAGTTTTGGAAAATACAAAACAGAGTTAGAGCAGCAGTCAAAACCGAACGAGTACCCAAGCACATGGTAAGGGGGAGTTTTGACTTAGCAGTTTGATCAGATTTTTTGGTATGATAAGTATTTTTGTCACTAATTCCAAAGGGGGATATTATAGACCTTATGGAAAGACAAGTTGTCAATTAGTGCCAAAACACTTAGTCATTTATATGATTATAGTGTTGATCGAGCCAGTAGATTGAAGTGTTACCTGAGCTAAGAAGTTGCAATGTCAACCGAGCAGTTAGTTCAAAATAGTATCACCTGAGTCACCAGTGTTACCCGTGTTACCATCTTTGAGTGATCAATGTGGCCTGAGCACCCAGTGTCAACCCAGTGCCATAGTTTCTAGTTCACTGTGTTTCTCGAGCGTCAATATATCACCCGAGTGGATTACTGGACCCGAGTATCAGCATTGGGCCGACTTAGTTCATATTTTTTGATAATATTTTATATGATAGTAGCCGACTTGTAGAGGTAATTGATTTGGATAAGATATATATGTAAGATACTTTGTTTATCCAAATTGATAGAATAAACAGAATAAATTTATGAATTCAAATATGAAGTGGCAGATTGATTAGAAGGCTACATCAGTATAAAGGAACAACACAGACTCATCTATCACATTCAAGTGATCAATATTATATCAAAGGATCTTATTCAACAAATCAGAGTTGCATAGCAGATCATTCACTAGTACATCCTAATAGGTGTATCAGCAAAATACTTTAACAGGGTGGACTTAACAGTCCTTATCAAATCTCCTAACAAAGTGCATACTTTATTGTATTGTATAAATACTTTCACAAGGTGGACCTAATAGTCTTTATTTCTCCTAAGAGGGAAGACCATCAGAAATGGTCAATTGTAAGCCTTAACTGGCCAAATTTATTACTGCAGTACTAAATCTTGTGGGTACAATCCCCCNGGACAAACCCCCCCCCCCCCCCAGTTTTAATTTCTATTTGGAAGGTTTCTGGGTAACCAAATATTGTGTCAAGTGTTATTTGCTTTTATATTCCATGCATGCAATTAGATTAGTTAATATAATAAAGGATAAAAGAGAATAAGTTTTATTAGTTACTGATTCACCACCCCCCTCTCAGTCACCTAGCCTATAACATATTTCCAACAATTACAAGATAATCAAATTGAAGTAAAGAATTCCATGGAGAAGGGAGAAAGATTAAATCTAGGAAAGGAGGAGGTTTGTAAAAAATTGAATAAAATATGATCACTCTGAATCATTTTTTATTAGAAAATTTATCCATTCATGAGGAATTTAGAGAAGAATTGGTATCTAAATAAGATTGGGGAGGATAGAAAAATTTCCACTAGAGGAAGTCAGGAAATCGTGGAACACGTTGAGAATAAATTTTGTCAAGATTTGAAGCTAGATAGTTTGGATAATAACAATGTGGATTCTAAGGAAAAAGAGGATCAAGATACAATACATAGGTATAAATTAAACAATGAAGGAGAGGAAGTAATTTTGGAAATTATGTATGTTGAATTACAAGCCACTTACAGGTTATGGGAAGACATAGACATTGATGACCAAGTAAGAGATGAAGAGGTAGAAGACGAATTAGAGAATAAAAATCAACTCCAACAAATAGCAATGTTAATGGAGGAAGTCAATGAGGTCGATAATGTGCTAATAAATGATGATATAAATAAGGAGGAAGACAAATTAGAAAAACTAGGATTATATCTTGGTAGCCCTAGTCTACCCAAACCAGATTGTGCAACTATTCATAAAAAGTAAGGTAGGAAATCAATGCCTGGATTGAGAAACTTAGCGGGAGTCATTGTTGATCAAACCAAAATCACTTCATTGTTAAATGAAAGGAAGGGGAATTTCCTTCCCAAGTCATCATGAATATCATTACTTGGAATGTTAGGGGCATGAATGACCCTAACAAGAAGTGCCTATTAAAGTGTTGTATTTTTTTAAATAATTAAAAATTTATTATGACTCAAGAAACCAAATTGGATAACTATGAATTAAAGGAGTTAAGAAGATGAATAGGTTGCTAGAAATGGGAAGTAGTTTATGCAGATGGAGCCTCAGGTGGGTTGGTCTTTGTTTAGGATCCAAGAAAAGTCTCAATAGAAATTACTCATAAATGTTAAAATTGGATATGCACAACAGTTAAAAGTATATAGAACAACCTTGTGTTTTCACTCTTTAATGTGTATGGGCCCACTCCAAATCATATGAAAAGAGTAGTTTGGGAAGACATTAGCAACTAGCTAGCAAAAAACCCAAATGAAATATGTTTTTTGGGGGGAGATTTCAATGTTATCTCAAGACTTGCTGAAAAAATAGGAGGTATCAAAATTGAACCACAATGTTTAGTTGACTTTAGAAATTGGGTCACACATAATGATATCATAGGCATAGAAATAGATAATGGCACTTTCACTTGGAATAATCTTAGATCTGGTTTTAGTCAAATTGTGAAAAACTTGGTTAGATTTATATTCAAAGGTAATCTTACAATTTTCCACTATAACTTCAGCTCATCAATCCTTACAATGTCAACTTCTGGTCATTTTCTAGTTTAGTTGTCAATTTTAGAAGAACTGAAACCAAAAAGTTGTCCTTTTAAATTTAAAATGATGTGGCTGAAATGTGAAAAAATTATTGAAATGCTTGAGAAATGGTGGAAGGAGGTGGATGTAAGGGGATCCAAACTTTTATATTTTGTAACTAAATTAAAGGATATTAAAATAAGATTGTTACAATGGAATAGAGATTATTTTGGGAATATATTCGAGATCAAAGAACAATTAGAAAGAGAAATGGATAATTTAAATAAGGAGGTTATAAAAGGGTGTGAACCAAGAAAGATATTTGAAATAAAAAAGAGTTAATATACAAATATGAGGATATTCTGTCTACAGAGGAGACATTTGGGAGACAAAAACCAAGAGCTACATGGTTGATAGATGGGGATAAGAATACAAAGTTTTTTTCATAATCATACTAAGGTTAGGAATAATCTGAAAAGAATTAGTAAATTAAAAGATTCTTCACGTAGATTTCTTGAAGCACAAGAAGAAATATCTATGGAGACTATAAGCTTCTTTAAGGACACCCTAAATAGAATTCAAGGCTCTGACTTAATAACTCAATCTAGTTTATTAGATAACATTCCTAGTCTCATAACAACATAGCAAAATAAAATGTTAGAGGGAAAGTTTAGTAAAGAAGAAATTGAATCAACTCTAAATCAACTCCATCCAGATAAGGCACCTGGTCCAAATGGATTCCCAACATGTTTCTTTTCAGAAATGTTGGCATTTCCTAGGCAATGAAACAGTAGAAGCTTTGGAAGGTGTCAGGGATTCAAGCAGATACTTAAAGGATATCAAGCATACTTTTATAACTCTCATTCCTAAAAAATAGAAATCATAAACTTTGGATGAATAAAGACCTATTTCACTTTGAAACACCATATATAAGGTTTTGGAAAAGGCATTAGCCAATAGATTTCAAAGGCTATTACCCAACATAGTAGCAGAAGAACAAACAATTTTTGTTCCAAATAGATCTATTTTTACAGAGTCATAATAGCACGGGAAGCAATATATTCTTTACAATCACAATCCAAGCATGTTAGTGAAACTAGATATTAAGAAGGCCTATGATAGATTGGATTAGAGATTTCTATGTAAATGTATGGAAGCATTTGACTTTTCTAAACAATGGATCAATCTAATTTTTGAATGCATCTCTACACCCAAAATGTCAAACCTAGTAAATGGAAATTTGGAAAGTTTGTTTGAGATATCTAGGGTGCTAAGATAGGGAGATCCCATCTCTCCCTTTCTTTTCATCATTATGGAAGATGCTCTAGGAAGGACTATTACAAGGTCATAGGAGTTAGGAAACATATCAAGAATAAATATTACAAGTAATCTCCCTATTTTTACCCATCAATAGTTTGTTGATGATACCTTGATGTTTGGAGAAAGTACTAAGCAAGAAGCTAGGAACTTTAGGTTCATCTTGGAATGGTGTTCAAGAGCATCATTACAAGAAGTTAATAAGGATAAGTTTGAAATTTTCTTCTTCAACACTGATATAAATTTGGGAAGAGAGATCATCTCTATATTAGGATTAAAAAAGGTGAACAGTCATGTAAATATTTAGGTTTACCTCTATATAAAAGGCAATAGATCTACAAAATTATGGGATAATGTGTTGGCCAAAATAGATAATAGGTTACATTCCTAGAAGGATAGAATTTTATCACTAGCAGGAAGAATAGTAATGTTAAAATCTATCTTATCAGTCATTCCCCAGTACCAAATGTCATGCATCCCTCTAACAGTAGGAGCTAGAGATAAATTGGACAAAAAACTTAGGACTTTCTGTTAAAATAGGTAAAACCCTATTCTCCCAAGAACAGTTGCATGCATAACCCTGTCACATGGGAGAAGCAAACAACAGAAGACAAGAAGAATCTATGGCGGCCAAAATACAGGAGACATCATATGCACACAAAAACAATATATTAACAATATTTTTCAAGATGTTATAATGAGATATGAAAAACTCATGAAATACAAAGAGGTGAATCCTTATAAAAGGAATCACGAAACCCTAAGGTTAGCTTAAGAAACTAGAGTGAATAGGTGAGTTAGTAATTAGATCATAATGATTTAATTAATAAGTACCCAAGAGACTATTACTCTAACACCCCCCCCCTTAAGATAAGCTTAGGGAGAAGCAAAAACCTAGGAGCCTAAAAGATGCATGTAAACAAAATGCATGAAAGGAACTATGGGTCCCGACAACTAGGCCTAATCAGGTACCCAAGTACAAGAAATAAAATAGATGAAGGAAACATAGCCTCCAATCTAGGGAAAGTCCCAAAGAAAGGAACAAGAAAGAGCAAGAAGCGTCTCTGAAGCATGAAGCTACAAACACTGTCAGAAGTAACTGCTGGAACCCCCACTGAAATAGTGCATGACCAGGTAGAGAAGACAAAGTCTAAAGAGCTGATCAACCAAAGAGGTGACCTCCAAAAGTAGGAATAAATGAGTGTCTATATAGTAGATGATCCATCTCACCAGAATGCATAGGTGCCTAGCCACTGCATCCGCCTAGTACATAGGAACAAAAATAGAATACGTAGATCACTCAACTGAACCAAGGAAGAAATAGAGCCAATAGGTGAACCCCCCCATAATGCTGAAGAGGGAGAGGTGACAGGAACACTGAAAAGCAATGCCAGAAACATCTGTAGGAAGAAGAATCAGGAACACCAACAGTGCAACAAAAGTACAAGCATAGGATAAAGGGTAGTGTCACCGACACATAGCATGGGCTAATGTCATGGAAGGTACGCTCACTTGACAAAGGTGGATGAGCACAAAAGAAAAAACATCATAACCCCCATGGCACTTTATAACTGAGTGCGAGTACAAACAAATACAAGGTGTTCAAAATCCCAGATATGCAAAAGCAGGCACTTTATCTTAGTGTGTTTATAGAAAAGAGAATGCTACATAAGAGAAGCATACAATGCTTAGAAGTCAGAAAGAAGAGTAAACCAGAAGATCAGAAGAAGAGATCCCAGGACCTGTAGAACCCAAGTAATCTACCAGAGTGTGAAAGAGAAAAACTTAGAGGAGAGAGAACCTAGAGCAAAATCTGGAAAAAAGACCCCTACAACTGAAAATCTTACTGAACCAGCTTTCTGACGATATCTGGTTTGCCAAAAATAGAGTCTGAATGAGCAAGATATGGCTCCCAGAAGGCAAAACCAAATATCATAATTTGACAAAAAAAAACACTATCAAAATAGCATATCCAAAAAATCAAACCACCATAATCAGAAAGAGCTTTTTGACGATATAGAGAAGTCTAAAAAAGACATCTGTATGCTCCAGATAGAGCAAAAATAGTGCCAGGGGGTCATAAAGGCTCCAAAAATAGGTTTAAAGCCCCTGGGGCTGAAAAAAATGAGCCCCTGGGCACATGGCACGCGCAGGGGGCTAAACTGGAGTCGTTGGTCATGCATATGACCGCCGCAGGGCTGAAAGAAGCTCGCGGGGCTAAACCCCCGTTGGGCGGCGCTGCGGGCGGCGGTGTCATAACCAGGTGGAGAAGAGGGTGCCAGACTGGGGTGGCGCAGTAGGCAGAGGGCGCTCGTGCGGAGGCCAGTGGGGCCGGTGGTGGCGGAGCGTAGGGTGGTGGGGCCAGTGGCAGCGGTGCGCAGGGTGGCGGGGGCCGCGCGATGGGCGGAGTGGGCCGTGGGTGCCGGAGGCGCTGTCGGCGGGGGCCAGGTCACGGTGGTGCGGTGGCGGCCCATTTTAAATTTGCACTGGCTATGCATGAAACATGCAAAAAAACTGATTTTTTATTTTTTTTTCTCGGTTTCTGTGCCCGTACGGCACTGGAAACCAAATTTTTTTTGCCTTAGAGGCAAGTTGTCCAAAATGGACAAGTTTTATATGGATTATAGGGTTTTTGGGCACTCTAAGCGCAACGGTAATGTCCGTTTGAGCCCAAAATGATCATAAATAAAGGTCCCCCCTAAATCCACATAAAAAGCTTTTGAAAAACTAGAAAAACCACCAACTTCTGAGACACTTTGATAAAACATGAACAGTGAGAAGCAAGATGGCTCTGATACCATGTTAAAATAGGTAAAACCATATTCTCCCAAGAACACCTGCATGCATAACCCTGTCACATGGGAGAAGCAAACAACAGAAGACAAGAAGAATCTATGGCGGCCAAAATATAGGAGACATCATATGCACACGAAAACAATATATTAACAATATATTTCAAGATGTTACAATGAGATGTGAAAAACTCCTTATGAAATACAAAGAGGTGAATCCTTATAAAAGGAATCATGAAACCCTAAAAAGGGAAACCCTAAGGTTAGCTTAAGCAACTAGAGTGAATAGGTGATTTAGTAATTAGATCATAATGGTTTAATTAATAAGTACCCTAGAGACTATTACTCTAACACTTTCTACTGGCGAGGTATTGCTGGAAAACAATTGCTTTGATGGCCTAGAACACTATATGAAAGTCTTAAAAGGATGGGGGCTTAGGTATTATAAATTGATCTAAATAAAACAAAACCTAGGGAAAAAGCTGATTGGAAGATGTACAAAGAACCAAACCTAAAATGGGCCAGGATTCTTAGAAATAAATGTACCATCCTAAAAAGTAAGCACTTAACTTGTGCTCATTTTAGGATCATTTTGGGCCCACTTTAGTGTGTTCCTTATGGTAGGAACTCATACTGCACTTAAATGCATAATTAATTATGATATAGGTCCTCATCCTTCTCTAAAATCGAGTTTGGCTCCAAGTTCTATGCACATTTTCCCATTTCTTCTTTTGTTCATAAATCATTCCCCTTTTAGGTCCTCTTACATGAATTTTACATCTCGGAAGTTTTCTAGATTTCCTAACAAACAAGGCTTTTCAGATTTCCCACTTTACACACAACCCTAGGTCACGGGCTGGATTTACCAAACTTTGCCTAGACAAGGCCGACTTGGGTCAGCATTGTCCTAGACTAGGCTGACTTAGGTCAGCATTTTCTTAAGGTGCTTAATCAAGGTCCTCCTTGCAGAATATGAGCCCCTAAATGCTTATAAAAAGGAGACCTATTCCCCTTATTTTCACATCATGACATACATGCAAGCTATTATTGTGCATTCAAGAGATCCAAGTGCAATAAAACATCCATTGGAGACATTCATCAAGAATTCAAATCATCAAGAAGGAGATCTACATTTCCACATCAAGTCTCCCAATTATCTCTCATTTTCCCTTCAACATTAAGGTTAATTAAAACATCTACTACATGAGGTTTTGTCTTACATGATTTCCTTTTGGTTTTTGTATTGATTCAAAGTTATTGTATCAACATTCTTGATCATATATTTAGAGATAATTGCGTCTACATGGAATGATATACTCTATTGTTTAAATCTAATATTTGCTACATGTCAACATTATTTCAATTACATATATTTCATTTCAAGGTTAATTCCCATATAGGGGCTTGACCAAGGAAATCCCCTCCTGACAATAATTTCCCCTTCTTTTTTGTGTGCAGGAACAAGTGGCGCAATTGTAGATCTGAATTTTTAGGGTTTCAGAACCAGGGACCGATCCTTCACATATTCCATCAATTTTTATGCTTCCAAGACAAGGCTGACTTTCTTGGACAAGGTCAATCGGGGTCGGCACTATCCTTTGGGTCTGCAAATTTCACTATAAAAAAACACAGATCTAAAAGTTCTAGATCCAAAATGGTTTATGATTCCAACAGTTTTTTGACAGGTGTTTCTAGATTTTAAGTTTGTTCCTCCTCTCCTAGCTTTCAAGGTGAGTCCATTCTTCTTCTTTTCATCTTGTATTTCCTTTTATTTATCAGATCTGATATCATATACAGTTATTAATATCTCATATATCATAGATTGCATTCCTTTCATAATCTTGTATATTAATTTAAACATCTTAACAACAAAGGAATTACTCTTCATACTTCATCTTCAAGTCTAGATCTAGCATTATCATTCCTACATCTCATTTTGGGTTTTCCTAATCTAATTTGGATTTGAGGGTGAATTCTTTGGAGGTATTCCTAATGTAATATAGGATATCCCCTCATATCCATAGGATTTGGTGAATGATCTTCCTCCTAGCATAGGTGTTCACCATTTCTTATGTTACAATAAATACTTAGGTTCTAATGATCTAATTAGCATTTTCTGAATTGTCTCTCCTCCCAGAGGATCAATGATTTTGAATTTTTTAATCAGCTGCAATAGAATTATTTCAAAACAGATATCTTGGAACATAATGGATGGGGGTAAAGCACGTTTTGGAGAGATTCATGGGGTGGCTACCCCTCCTTATAGAGTCTTCTAAATAATCAAATTGTGATAGAGAACATGGAAAGAGACATTGGTAGATATATTAAAGATTACATAACTTTGAAATTTGAAGACCTTGTCCTTGGATGGAATTGGAAGGCCTTGGAGAATGCAAATATTTTGAAAGAAGAAAGTGATGGGGTTAGAGATATATTACAATCTAGGGATGCTAATTTCAACAAAAGAGAAGATAATCTAATCTAGATAGGAGCCGATAATGGTAATTATAATGTAAAATATAGGAATAAATATCTTAACAAAAGCCAACATACCTCAATTGACCTGCCCATAAAAATTTTATGGCATAGTTTATGTCTACCCAAAGAAGGTATGTTCCTATGGGCAGTTATGTGGAATAGAATACTCACAATGGACTAGTTTAGGAAATATGGGTATGAAGGACCAATCAGGTATCCTCTTTTCAAAAGGGAAGAAGAATCATTATATCACTTATTGTTAAATTATGAATATACACAACACTATTGGTTACGGTTAATATACACAACACTATTGGTTACGGTTAATATCACTTATTGCAAAATTCTACAGTAATTATAATGTAAAATATAGGAATAAATATCTTAACAAAAGCCAACATACCTCAATTGACCTGCCCATAAAAATTTTATGGCATAGTTTATGTCTACCCAAAGAAGGTATGTTCCTAT
>MU226861.1:822820-890174 GCA_018584345.1 Thuja plicata
TTAAAGGATTTACAAACTGATTCAACTGTTAGGATGAAACAGTAGATCTTAACTTACAACATTATTGATAAGATCCTTTGAGTACTGATCACCTTCTGTGATAGATATGGCTATTCTACTCCTTTGCGAAAATGCTCTGCTCTGCTGCCTTGTTGCAGTCTCTGCTGATTTCTCTTATTTCGCACTTCCACTTTCACACTTCAAATGGTATAATACATTACATATATATACCGTTCCCATAATTACAATTTACAAGGTCGGCCAAATACAAAATAATAACATAAACTTATTCCTAAGTCGGCCTTGCATAAGTAAACAAAATATTACTGAGTCGGTAGAAGCTCGGGTTCCTCAAGCTGGCTCGGTGATCTTCTGATACACGGCATCCACTACAATACTCGGCATTGTCATGCTCTCGATAAGAGTAGAATCTCGGTCCATACTAGTCCCGAAGTGTAGCTTGGAACTCGGTAGCCGCTGGTGACTCGGTAGCTATAGTGTCACTCGGTAACCGCTGGTGACTCGGTGGTAACTGACTTCTCAGTTGGCTTCAACTGATGGCTCGGTAGTTACGGTGAAGCTCGGTGACTACCGTCTGCGCGGTACATGTTGCTCTTCTCGGTAAATATTGTTGAACTGTTCATATGCTCGGTGACTACTGTTCTGCTTGGTTTGAACTATTTACCGCTGAGCTTTACAAAGTGATTGCTGAATGCTCGATATAAGTTGTGGACTGAGTGATGAGCTCGGTAAGCATTCAGAATCGAATAAGTGTTTTCACTGATGACAAATATAACATAATTCCAACATCTCATATGTCTCTGATTCAACTTACTTTGACTATTCAAATATTGCAATGCTTGATGATCAGTATACAATACAAATTCCTTAGGAAATAATTAATTTCTCCAATTCTTCAAGGCTTGAACTATGGAATACAATTCTTGGTCATAAACTGAATATCTTCTCTTGAAATCATTCACCTATCATTGAATAAAAAATTGGTCTACCTTCTTGAGATAATACTGCCCCAATTGCATTTTCACTTGCATCACATTCCACTTGAAATATCTTACTAAAATTTGGTAAAGCCAATATAGGTTGGTCAGTCACCTTTTGCTTCAACAACTCAAAACTCTTTTGTGCTCCATGTGTACACTTGAATACTTTCCTATCTCCTCTCATTGTCTTAGTCATAGGATTACAAACCGAACTGAAATTCCTAATAAAATTCTGGTAAAATCCAGCCAATCCATGAAATGATCTTACTTCTCCAACACTTTTAGGTGTAGGCCACTCATTCGTAATAAAATTTTGCTAAAATCTAGCCAATCCATTAAATGATCTTACTTCTCCAACACTTTTAGGTGTAGGCCACTCAACAATTTCTCTAACCTTTTCATGATCCATCTTCAATCCTTCTACCGAGATCACAAATCCAAAGTACACTATCTCTTCCCTTATGAAGGAACACTTCTTGATGTTTTTCAACAACTTTTCTTCCCTTAATCACATCAATAATTTTCTCATATGCGACAAATGATCCTCCTTAATCTTATTGAAAATCATAATGTCATCAAGGTAAACAATCACAAACTTACCCAATAATTTCTTCAATACTTCATTCATCAGTCTCATGAAATTACTCGATGCATTAATCAATCTGAAAGGCATTACCAACTATTCATACAACCCTTCATTTTTCTTGAACGTTGTCTTCCACTAATCACCCTCTTTGATTTTGATCTTATGATAACAACTCTTAAGATAACTCTTTGTGAAATACTTCGCTCCACTCAAGAAACCCATTATATCATCTATCCTAGGCAAAGGAAACCTATACTTCACTGTAATCTTGTTAATAGCTCTTGAACTAGTGCACATTCTTCATTTTGCGTTCTTCTTTGGTGCTAACATTGCTGGTACTACACAAGGACTCAAAATTTCTCTGATCAAACCTTTCCTCAATAATTATTTCACTCTCCTATTCAATTCTTCATTGTTTTTAGGTGTCATCTAATGTGTTGCTTTATTAGGTAAACTAGCTCTAGAAATTAATCCATGCAATGACTAATACTTCTTACAAGCGCTAATCCATCAGGCATATTATCTGAGATTATGTCTTTGTACTCAGTCATGAATTTCCTTATCTCTTCACGATGTTCTTCTACTTATTTTAAATCAGACTTCTTATGAATCAAAGCATAACACATACTATCACATTTTAAACCATCCAATTATTTCCTTCCTTCAGCCAAATAATCTCCGATACTAGTGCAATTCTCATTCTTAGGAGTCTCTATCAAAGGAAACAACACTTTTTCATCCCATTTGCAATAATAGTATACCTATTCCTTCTTCCATCATGTAAATATTGTCTATCATACTATCATGGTTTACCCAACAAGATATGAAAAACATCCATAGGCATAATATCACAAAGAACTTCATCATAATAAGATCCAATCCTCAATTTTACTAGGCATTGTTCACGTACCAATACCTTATGATCATCCTTAATCCATGCAATCTGATAAGGCTTCAAGTGTTTCAATCTCTGCAACTTCAACTTATTCACCAACTCTTTGGAGGCCAAGTTATCTAAACTACCTGTGTCAATGATTACTTTGCAACACTTTCCTTCAACTTTGCATCTTGTTTTGAACAAAATTCTCCTTAGAAATGACTCTTGATCTATATCCTCATGACATAGGGATCTCCTTACTATTAGGGCTTCTCCATCTTTGGGTCGGTTCAAGGATTCACTAGATTCTTCTTCCACAAAAGCATTTCGGCCACTATTCTTAGTCTTCTTACTTACTTGTGTACATTCAAAAGCTCGATGTCCTTCACCACCACACTTGAAACAAGTTCCTCTAAAAATTCTCTTTTCATCTCTTTTGTAGCTACTTGATCAACCTCCTCTCTGAAAAAATTTTTCATCCCTTCGGTATGAGTTCTCTTCCTTGAACTTTGTCTTTCCTTTTCTCTGATCTAAATAAGATCTACCTCCTCCAAACTACCCCTTTGGGATCTTCCACCTCTTCCTCTTTGTCTTTATTCATGTCTCTCATTCAATTTATCCTCAGCCTTTAGGGCATATTAGTAAGATTCCTCTACACTTTGCAATTTGACCATACTAATCTCATCTTGCATTGATGTCGTTAAACCATTTAGGTACCTCACAACTCTCTCAACATCATCATTTTTATGTCCAGATCTGATATCCAATCTATATAATTCTTCTTTTTACCCCTTCCCACTAAGATCCTTTTTCTTTATATTTGTAACTTCCCAAACAAACTTACTTGGTAATCAACATGTAAGAATTTGACCTTCAATTTGTTCACCATCTGAACCCATGATCTGATTTTGTCCTTGTCTCTTCTTTCTCTATCGGTCTGCAAATGTTCCCACCATAATTATGCATGTCCTTTTAATGTTGTGTAAGCATATTTCACCTTCTTATCTTCATTGATACCTTCTAAATCAAATTACTTCTCCATCTTCGTAATCCAATCAATTAACTCATCTGAATCCAAGTTACCATGATAATCAGGCGGATTGAAATGTGGTCTTGCATTAGCTCTAGTGAAATCTTTTATAAATCTATCATCTCCTTGTTCAAATTCAGGTTCATTTTTTTCTTCACCCCCTTCATATATTTATTCATTTTTTTCATCCTCACATCACTTACATCTTCAATGTGTCAAAATCTCCTCTGGGTCAAATCAATAGCATACAATCTAGCTACAATTTATCTCAACATATCCAACACTACTTGATCTCTATCTCTCCTTCCACCTCTATAAATTCCTCTCCTAGCCATCCTAAGTGAATCCTCTACAATTTCTAGTCAGATCCTCACACTTCCACCCCACAACCAATAAGATTCATGAGTTCTCCGACTCAGGAACCATGATCTCCCGCAATAGAATCGGAAACTTTCTCTGATACCACTTAGTGCATCCAAGGAAAAGAGGAACCTCAAAAAGAAGTCCAATCCTTGCAGCAAGAGTCACACAATAGAATCAACCTAAATTATAAAATATTTACAAGATCTATTTGTTGGAATAATTCATGATGCAATGGTACAGGTTTGGTATTGTGATGATCATTTTTTGTGTCATTGATGTCAAGTATTGACCTAGTGTTCTTTGTATGTTTTCATATATGTGAGAATGATGAACAATGTGTTTCAAGTGGTTTAAGGGATTTTGAATTTTAAGGGACACCTGATAATTTCTTTATAGGATAATTGTATGATCATAACGGTTGAATGTATTATTTGAGTAAGTTATGTTTGATTCAAGTATCACAGGGCAACTGCTAAAATAGTTTGTGACTAGCAATGAGTGATTTGATCGGTTTATCAAATCTATGATGATTTATGTGGTGTGATCATACGATTGTGTTTTTGAGTTCATGGTTTTGACCGTAACTAATTTTGATGATTGGTAAGCATGTTTTGAGGTTTCACAAGTTGTTTTAGTGAAAGGTGACAATGTTCTTGAGCTATCGATGGTAGATCTTCATTTGGCAATCGATCATCTAGTTGCGATGAATCATGTGTGTTCTATCTATCATGCTAACATGTCCCAATTAATTTGTGGTGATATTTTCTCTTTACATTGATTGAGGTAGACATTTTATCAGGATGTAGGCTAAGTTGGTCAAAATGTGTTTGACTATTCTTGATAAAATTACATGTATGCATCTATCCTATGGCCAACCTGTTTGATAGAGAAGTTTTTTATATTGGGATGTGTGTTTTGGCATAATCTCTCTAAGCATGAATATTGAAAGGTGATTTCAAATGTGTTAGGTGAGATTTAGGGTAGTGGTCGCCTTAGGGCTTGAGCAGTGATATTTATGTCATCAAATCAAAGATTTGTGAGCATAGATCATGGATGTGAAGGTGCAATCAAGCCAAAGTATTCCAAATCAATATAATGAGTGAATGAATGTGTTACAAATGATATGATCAAGAAAAGGAGTTTTTATTATCCAAATCAAAAGACCCTAACAATTTTATTATTCTAAATCCCTTAACCGGGTAGATCCTAAAGGATCTTATTTGTAAATATCTTAATATAGTGGCTCATTAACTTGAATTTGAAATCTTCTAAAAGATTTATTCCTAACAGGGTAAAATTTCTTAAAAGGTCTAGAGGGAAATCCCATAACTAGGTGACACCTAACAATGTCTTTGTAAAGTCCTAACAGGGTTAAGCTCCTAACAGGATATACTTCAGAAGAGTACTTTATTTGTGGGTCTTCACTCCCACCGTGGTTTTCACCCATTTGGGTTTTCACGTGAAAATATCTATGTTATGTGTTGCATACTTTTTGGTGGTTGTTTTTATTGATTAAGTTTCATTTGCTTATCTATCGGTGAGCTTGTGAATGTTTTTTTTGAGATAAAGGAGAAAAAAATACAAATATCTTAGATAGTTGATTCACCCCCCCGCCCCCTCTCAGTTATCTTGGACCCTTTGGACTAACAATTGGTATCAAAGCATTGGTCCTCTTTGTGGTGAAGCTTAATATCTTGAGATCAAGATCTGAGAATGATGAGGAAGGAAGGTTCTAAATTCACAAGGGATAAATAGTCGGTGTGGAGTTGTAGAATGAAGCTTTATGTGAAAGGTATGGGAAACCAGTATTGGAATCATGTTGTTAGTAGGTATGTTACTCCAACCAGTAATCTCAATGCAAATCAGCTAAGGGAAAAGAAAGAGAATAATACAACTATGAAATCCATTACAAGTACAATATCTGATGCAAAGTTTGTTGATATCCAAGATCTCAAAACCGGCTATGATATGTGGGAAAAATTGAAGTTAGTGTATGGTGGTGAAAAACATGTGCAGAAAGATAAGGTCGACAACTTGAAAGGAAAGTTTGATGACATGAGGATGATTGAATGTGAACACATTGAGAATTATGGTCAGAGAATCAAAGAAGTGGTTGCTGCTATAAAAAGTGATGGTGTAACCATTGAAGATGATGATGTGGTAATTAAATTTTTAAGAACATTGTTACCTCTTTATGTTATTAGGGTTTTTTCTATATAGGAGTTAAGATCTTTAGGAATTGGATTTGTTACTCTTGATGCATTGATTGGAAAGTTGAATTATTTTGATCTGAGCAATTATGATAATAATATTCCAAGGGTTGAAGTTGCATTTAGGGCATATATGTATCTTGCACCTGCAAGGAAAGGAAAGGAAGCTAGTTATGAATCTTCTTCTATGCCAAGTTACTCTATTGATTATGATACTATCATGTATGGGGAAAGGAAACAAGAAGAGTTGGAAGCATTTCTTCCTAGGAGGTTACCTAGAGGAAGTGGTAAGTACAAGGGAAAGCTACCTCTTAAATGCTTCTCATGTAACAAGATTGCACACTTTGCTTCCATATGTCATGATGGTGTAAGAAGGATAAGCCTGAGAGATTGAAGGATAAGAAAAAGAAGAGTTGTTTGGTTGTTGAATATGGTATTACCGATGAGGAATATGAGGGAAATGAAGAAGATGCATTTACCTTTCTTGTTGTTAAGGAGGATCCCCTTGTAGATGGTGGAAAATCCTTGATTTCTAACATGGATCATGCTGGTGATTGAGTAATAGATAGTGGGTGTACACATCACATGATCGGTGACATGAGTAAGTTCGCTAAGGTGGAAGAATGTGATGGTGAAGAAGTAAGGTTTGGAAACAAATATCCTTGCTTAGTAAAAGCAATATGATCTATTGCAATAAAATGCAAAACAAATTGTGATAATGTTTACTGGGTTGAACGCCTATGATATAATTTTTTGAGTGTAGCACATTTGAATAACAAAGGTTATCTTGTAGAGCTCAAAGGAGGTGTATGCAGGATACGTGGAACATCCGGTGATCTAATTGCTACCTATATGCAGACTAAGGTAACTTATTCCATCTTAATACTACAGTCAAGAGTTGTCTAATTACAAAAGTTGATGATAGTTTGTTGTGGCATAGGATATTTTGTCATGTTAACTTTGATAGTTTAGTCAAAGACAGTAAGATGAATATTGTTAGATGTTTGCCACAACTGGTAAAACCATACACTGCTATGTGAAAGGAATATCAGTTGGGAAAACTAACTAATCTATTTTTATCAGTAAGTCATTTTCATGTGAAGGTATTTTGGATTTAAAACATACGGATTTGTGTGGTCCTATGAGACCAAGAAGCTATTATATTGTTTAAGGTATTCAAAGCATGAGTTTAAAAGGAAATGGGTAAGATTCTCTGATAGAGGTGGTGAGTTCACATCTGTGGAATTCAATGAGTTTTGTGAAGAACATGGAGTTTGTTGGTTGTATTTCTAGTCCTAGTGTTTACCCTAAAAAATTTGATGTCCTCATGACTGAGAGTTGCCCAAATGCTAAAAATATGTCTGAAATTGCAAAATCCCTGAGAAAGTTCCATGTTCTTAGGTCAAAATCCAAAGAAATGGTAAAAACCCTATGTTTTAAGTTTCATTGTATGCAAAATGTCAAAAGCCCTAGAAAAGTTAATCAGGTTTATATTTTCAAGTTACCCTTTTGGAATCTTAAGTCATGTAATAAGTCATGTGCCTTTTAGGATTAGTCAGCTAGTCTCTTAATACTAAATGAATATTCCATTTTATTATGAGACTTAGCGATTCACCTTAGTCGGGTTATCTCTGAGAGAAAAGAATATTCCTTTAAAAGTCACGAGACTTAGCGATTTCTTTTAGTCACGAAGTCTCCAAGTAATATTAACCTTTTAAATATTTTGTGGCGACATGGAGACAAAGGTTTTGGTCGCAGTGTCGCGGAACAGATCATGGGTTAAGGCAAAGTGTCTAGCGACTTGGATTTTCCATAGTCGCGCAGTCTCCAGATTAAATCAGGTTAGTGGTGAGTTAGAAAAAAATGAGTCGCGTGATCTCCAGATGAAAAGGCTAAGTCAAATTTCTTATGGTGACTTAGAGACTGAGAAAATAAATGTTGTATTAAACTATAGTCGCCAAGTCTCCAGAAGTATATTAAGGTTCAGAATAAATAATGAGGAGTTTAATGTCAGCCGTCAGATGTAGATTAAGAAAGATCAAGGGTGGTCACTGAGTCTCCAGATAATTTCTATGAAGTGATAATCTTCTCACGACATTGATACTAGACTTCAGTCGTCAGGTCTCCAGAAAGAATTTTAGCCTGAATAAAATGAATATAAACCATAGTCGCCAGGTCTCCAAGGGAAATATTAAAATGAAATTTCATTCAGCGATTAGGCGACTATGATTTAAATTCATGAAGTCTTGTAAAGGATTAAGAGGATTTAGAGACTTAGCGACAGGTATCCAATCAAAATGAGATCTACGGTGGTCGGGAGGTCTCTTAATAAACTCTGAGTTAAGAAATTCTTTCAGCGACTTGGATTCCTTCAGTTGCGAGGTCGCTACAAGTGAACCACAGTTAAAGAAAAGTGAAGAAAAGCTCATTGTCGCCAGGTCTCAGAAAGAAACTAAGCTTAACAAAATTGTTCAGCGATAAGGAGACAATACATAGTCACGTGGTCGCCAGATAAGGAAAATGATAGTTAAGGCGTAAAAAGAGTAAAGGTAGTTCCTGACATGACATTGCTGAAATCATCAGCCAATAGGAATGTAGAGAATTAATAACTACGTGAGAAAAGTGGCTGAGATGTCTAAAAAAGAGCCAATTATATCAAAGGTGATTCTGTTCGAATTTTATAAGGGTTTTTACTGTGAATGCACTCATTTGAATTTGATTTCCTATCACACTCAGAGGCTACGGCTAGGAATTGGATTAATGACATAGTATGCAAACTTGAAGGCAGAAGTGACCAATTTTTCAATTATGAGTTGCATACTTTGTGAATTGTTACCATAAAAGGAGTATATTATGTTCATTTTCAGTTACCTTGCATTCAGAGAATTCCAGAGCGAGAAATTTGCTAAGTTTTCTGTGTCTAAGAGAAGAAGTGTTAATTTCAAGGAGTAAATTTAGTGAAGTTTTTATTGAATTCAAAGTGATTTTTCCAGGAAATCAGTGCTTTTGAATTGTCTTTTGTGTGTTCCAGAGAAGAATAGGGTTTATGAGAATAGATTTGTCTCAATATCAGTGAAGAGAAGTACAGAACAGAACAACACAAAATTTAGCAAAATGAGTAGAGCAGTCAGCGTAGCCTCCACTAGTGGGAGAAGTGATGATGTTGATGAAGATGCTAAAGGAAAGAGAAATTTTTCTGATGAGTTCCTGAAGTTGTTGCCTGGTTCCACTCAAAACAAGAAGGTGAATGCAGATATTTTATCAGATGAGTATGCCAACATAAGAGATGCCAAAACTCCAGGGTCCACAGGTTTTTCTCTTTTCAATTACTTTTACAAAAATTGTGATAAAGCTATGCCTGTTTCAAACCCTTGGACTTGTGGTTTGGCTAGGTTGTTAGTCCCTGATGTATTTGTAGATGTAGACCTGTTCCTAGGACTAGCACACCACTATGACCCATTAACAAAAACAATTAAAAAGAATGATGGCACTATGTTGTTAGCCTTGAACAGAAATTCTTTCATGCAAGCTTTTGTCTTATACAACACAATGTCCACTGAGAGTGACCTCCCTAGACAAGAGGAAAGGTATAGGCTACAGTCTGGAGTGGTTAGGACTCAATTAAAATGGCACATCCTTAAAGAGGTCAAAGACCATATTTCCCCTATACCAAGAACTGCACCTTACTACTACAAGGATTTGAATTTCTATATGAAGTACATTGCATATGCCTTATACAAAGTGTTGGGCAAGGATGGAGGAGCTATGAGAATTGGTGCTGGTATTCTCATGATGGTCTTAGACTTACAGGATGTACACTCCAACACTAGCTATGACTACATTCAGTATATCATCAACAGGATGCATGAGGGGTTTGTTGCCATTCAAAAGAAGGAGAAGGAGCCTAAATTCTTGCATTATTCAATCCTGATGCATCTATTTTTTTCATTTCAACTATAATATCATGGACTTGCCAAATTTGAACCCTCATCGGTTATATTACAACCAGCCCAACCCTATCTAGTTTTGGATTAAAATTTGGAACTTCACTGCCAAAGACTGTGACTTTTGCGGATTTGAGAATTGGGTAGTTTACCCATTAATGCAAAGTCTAGGTGTGAACAAGACCAAGCTCCCAGTGAAGGTGTTACAATTGCTAAGACCCTGTGAGTATGTAGACAAATGGGAGGGAGACCATAACTGGGGTGACTTCTATTTGGAGAGCAATTTAACTATGATTAGAGTATATCGATGTTCTCATCCTCCTCATATCTTACCATATCATGTACCAACCAGAATTGCTGCAATGGAATTTATATGGAAGCTTATGTTAACTGATAAGGAACACCTTTCACCACATAGGAAGGGGACATTTACCCCTAGATAGTTCAAAATGTATCGATTTACATTTGGCAAGAAGGTCATTGACTTAGTGAGCAACTGGCTGAATGAATACAAGATGGGTGTTGCCTTATACAGGTATATTGATACAGAAGGTTTCATTGCAGGAGCTAAGAAACTCCTTACTCCCACCATTCCTAACACTTATCTACATGGTGAATGTGTGGAGGAAGATGCTACAAGAAATATTATTGATGAAGGGGAAGTAAAGCTAAAAAGAGATAAAATCCAAGAACTATTGGATTTGGAAAGACAAGTGAAGAGAAGAGGAGTGGCATTTGGAGGGTTCTTCCATGATTTGCCTTATTTTGATAGAATTAAAGCTATGTTGAAAAATCATCATACCTTATGTCAACAATTGGAGGATCACCTGGTTGTGAAAGGAAAAGGACAAGAAGAGCCAGAACACTTTGATTTAGAGTATGAGGAGGATAGTGATGAAGGATATTCAATTCCAATCCCTCCTCCAATGGGTCAGCCACCACAAGGCAGTGAACTAGCAATGACAGCAGGTGAAATGATCACCATTGATTTGACCAAAGAGACAGAGCTGGAGAGTATAGATGAGCATGTTCCTAAGAGGTAGAAGATTGATCTTGGTCAGTATTCTCATGCTCAAATTTATGTAAGAAGAGAGAGGAAAAAAGATAGAGTAAGTGCCCTTATTCCTGGTAACAGGGTCTATGATCATAATCTGAGTAAAGAAATAAGAAGAGGGGAAAAAATGCAGCAAGAAGTGGAAGAGGACATAGAGTTTCCTCTGAAAACATGTATAGATGAGAGATTGATCCATCAGCAGCAGTTTTTAAAGGATGACAATTTCATAAAAATTAATGAATTCAAAGATTTCTTCAGATGGCTTAAGCAGAAACAGGTCAAAGTTGAAATTAGCTGGTGAGGAAGCAGTGACAAATGAGGCCCTCTTGGCTCTACAAACATATGACCCTGAAACTGAGGATATTACTACTGAAGAAGGCAGGAAATTAGTCTTGGACAGTGGAATGTTGCTTGCTGAAGGCTGGGATTTAGCCACAACATTTATAATAGACTAAATAAGAAAGCAATCGGACCTAAAGCTGACAACTGAGGTCCAAATTGGTGATATGATCAAAGGATTCGGGTATAGTCCAAATTCCCAAGCAGTTGCCATGTGGAGTCTATGTCCTAGAGACCAGAAGCCCCAATTGTTAAATATTCAAGAGAGCATGGTGGGGAACCAAATGATGTGGTCAGTTCAGAACATAGGTGACTTAGAGATTTCCCAGGTAATGACACACTGGACACATTTGAATGAGGATAAGACAAAGCAATTGTCTGAAAGATGTGAAACTTTAATAGATGAGGCTAGTGCCCTGGCTAAGGACAGAGAATTATGCCAAATCAAGATTCATGAACTAGAGAGGGTAATTGCTGAATTGTCCAAATAATTGCAAGAAAATCCAGAAGTTGTATATGTACCCTCAGAGCAGCCTCCACATACAGAAGAAAAATTTGAAACAGAGGAGGAAGCAAAAATAGAGGATATGGCTAAAAGGGGATAATGAGATTGTCATAAATGCATTTTTGAATATACTTCAGCATAGGATTGATATCCTAAAAGATAAAAATAATATAATCCTAAATGCATACAATAAATTACCTACTTTACATGTTGAAGTGACATGGTACATCTCCATTTTGAATCCTTATTTCATAACTTGGTCAAGTAGGGTACAACTATTTGAGAGGTTGGCTTCTTTACAGCCACATAGGCTAGATCTACCAAAGATTGTGACAAAAGTGGGGGATGAGATTGAGAAAATAAATGTGACTTTACCTTTCTTCAAAGGAAAGTTAAATCAGATTGCGGCAAAGATCAGCCTCTTGGGATCAAGTTTTAACAGGTTTATTCCTCCAATAAAGGGAGAGGATGATCAGATCAAGGCCTTAGAGGCCTAGAAAAGTGAATTTGACACCATGCTACCTAATAAAGAGGCATTTATTTCAGATTCAAATCTAGATATGGAAAGCTATAATAAGATTTTAGATGAAGCTTTCAAGGCAGAAACTGACATCAATAAATTCATAGTGGATGTTAGAGACATAACTGATGTTAGATGGGAAAGGAAAAAGGCACAACTTAAAAACATTCAGAGCTTTAATTGGCCTGCAGAAGACAATGTGGCAACATGGGACTTGAAGACAAAGCCAAATAAAAAGAAGGTTGTTGCAGTGGATGTTGATGTCTTGGACGAAGAGTGAAAAAAGGGACACTTGGCACCTGATCTAAGAGCACAGGAAGGTTAGCAATCATAAAAGACAAATGTAGGTTAGCCTATAATGGCAGTCACTTGGTCTCAATGCAAACATTTGATGCTATCCTAAACATAATTAGACAAAGGTGCCAAAGTTCATATAAAGACAAAAAAGAAGAAAGCTCCCATAATTGACTTTTTAGGAATAAAAGAATGTTTTAGGATCCGACACAGTTTCTTGGAGAACAGGCAGGTTAGTCATCATTAAAGAATATCAGAAACTATCCTGGGAGTACACAAACCAAAGGTTTCAAAGATCATATGAAGACAAGAAGCAAATCAAATTTCATTTTCTGCTTTTCTCTTTCCACCGCTTGGGTCACTCTTCTCTTTTGTTTTTTCTGCAAATTTTAGGGTTAGGTTTCTTAAACCATCCGAAGCTTGTTGCATCTTTATCTTAAGGATTCCAAGATGGTTTATACCTATAAATAGATCAAATGTAATAGTTTTAAGAGAGATGAAATATAATTGTAAGCCAGACTTCTAGATTTCAGTCTGTGTTTTTGAGCTTTTAGCCTTTATATGTACTGAAGCAGAAATTTATGAATAAAATACAGTGCAAATTTATTCTATATTGTTGTTGTCTCTTTTCTTATTGTGTGTAGTCTTTTATGTTTAACTTGTAAGGCATGTTAAACATACTGGCTATAAGGTAGCTATCTAATTATTTGCAAGTTTCTTCTAAGGGGAGAATTAAATTTTGTGAGTAGTTTCAGAGAGTACCGCAGTGACAGGATTTGATACAACATTGTGGGAGTGACAGGGTAGTTTGTAAGGCACTTTACCTAAGTTTTATATAGGTTGTAAGACATCCTACAGTATTCTTATTTGTTTATCTCTGTGGATTTATATATTTTGACTCTATAGCCCAAGGATAGGCACTGGTCTAGAACCTGTTAAGTGATCCATCATCATCCAAATATTTAAAAATATTCAAAATCAATTACAATTACACAAAGAGCATATATTTAAAATCAATTGTACTCACAGAGTTTACAATTTGAGTTTGTTGATTTCTTAAAGAGAAAATCAAATAGGTTACTCCTCCTAAATTCATAAGAATTTTAAAAGGAAAGAAGGATGAAATTCCTTATCATGTTGATGTTTATCATCATCAGGATAATGATTTGGATTGTTAAAATTTTCCTCAGAGTAATCATAGTTATCTGCATTTTTATCTATTTATCCATATAAGAACAGAGCATTCAGTACATAAGTAAAATTCCACTCTAAAGATACTGTCAAATCAGTAATCAATCATAGGTAAAACCTGCCTGAGTCAGTGGATCTCAAAAAAGGAGGTGATAATAGGTATCCCCAGTGTTATCAAAATACCTCATCAATTAGATTTTTCTCTTGCTTGAGTCAAAATTTTAAGGCATTGGGAGTCATAGGGTTAATCAAGTATTCAAGCATTTTAGAAGCCCTGCAAGAAAAAACCCTAACAGAGTTAAGAGGAAAATGTCAGCACCCAGAACTCCTCAGCAAAATGGGGTTGCAGAGAGAAGGAACATATCTATTATTGATTTTGCAAGAACCATGATGATTCAAGAGATGTGTCTCAGATGTTTTAGAGAGAAGTTTTCAGCATTGTTGTTTATACATTGAACTCGGTACAGGTGAAGAAGGGCACCAATAAAACTCTCTATGAGTTATGGGTTGATCACACACCTAGTGTGAAATACTTCAAAGTTTTGGGGAGAAGATGCTACATAAAGAGATGAATATACATGTAAATTTGATCCTAAGAGTAATGAAGGAATATTCCTAGGATATTCTTTAAAGAAAAAATCATACAAGTGTCTAAACAAAAGAAACAACAATTTGATTGAAAGTGCAAATGTGAAGATTGATGATTTCTCAGAACAGAAAGATAGTTCCAGCAAGAGTAAATCAGGAGATGATCAGGGGATTGTGTATGTTTAGCTGGTGGAGCGAGAATTTCAAAATCAGAACAATGAAGATGAACTAGTTTAATCAGTAGAAGGGGCTCATAGACTTGAACCGGTGTTACCTAGGTATGTAAAATTGAATCATTTTGTTGATCAAATTATTGGTGATAAGGATGTTGATGTTCAGACTAGAAGATTAAATATTAGAGAAAGTACATGTCTTATTTCTGAACATGAACCTAAATCTGTTAAAGAGGCATTGAAGAATAAAAATTGGGTTAAGGTCGTGGAAGAAGAATTAGACTAAATATATAAGAAAAATACTTGGGTACTTGTTCCCAGACATGTTGATAAGAATGTGCTTGGAACTAAGTCGGTATTCAAGAATAAACTCAATCAATCTGGTGTATTTTTTAGAAATAAGGAAAGAGTGGTGTTTAAGGGTTATGCACAAGAAGAAGGCTTGGGCTATGGAGAAACTTTTGCACCAGTGGCTAGACTTGGAGTGATGATTCTGCTAGCATATGTTTCTTACAAAGGATTTAAATTTTTCCAAATGGACGTCAAATCTGCATTCTTGAATGGAATTCTAGAAGAGGAAGTTTACATAGAAAAACATGATGGTTTTGCACTATCAGATCATCAAGACATGGTGTGCAAGATGCAGAAAGCACTTTATGGTTTGAAGCAGGCACCAAAGGCATGCTACGAGAGACTCCACTCATATCTGATTGAGATTGGTTTCGTCAAAACAAGTGAGGACAATAATGTTTACTTGAATATTGAAAAGGATGATTGATTTTTCATTGTTGGAGTCTTTGTGGATGACATTATTTCTGGTGGAAATGATGAGATGAGCATTACTTTTGCTGATGAAATGAGGACAAAATTTGAGATGTCTATGTTTGGAGAGATAAAATTCTTTGTTGGATTGTAGATATCTTAGCTCAGTGATGGAATCTACATCATTCAAGAAAAGTATGTTAGGGAAGTGTTGAAGACCTTTTGGTTAGAAGATTCTAAATTGATGGAACTCCAATGGTGACTGATTGTAATCTATCTAAGGAAGATGATTCTAAATAGGTGAATGTGACTTTATACATATCTATGATTGGTAAGTTTCACTATGGTGTTCACAGTAGACCTGATATAGCACATGGAGTTGAGATTGTTGCAAGATTTCAAGCTAATCCAAAGGAATCTCATAAGCAGTGAAAAGAATCTTTAGATACTTAAAAGGGACTGGAGACTATGGTCTTTGGTATGCTCACAAAGGAGGTTACTTTTGTAATCACCCAAAATGGTCTAGTAGACTATGAGCCCCTTTCTAAACATTAAATTTTAAATACTAGACTACATCTTGTTCTTAATCAATTTTGCATATTTATTTAATCTCTCATTTTCTTGATCAAATCACCACTTAATAATTTATTTTATTTATATCCTAAAGTTTGACCACTTTTTCCTAAGCTTTATTTAATTAAAAGAACATGCTCCATTTTAATTAAATAAAAAATCTTTTAATTAAATAATAAAAATATCCCTTTATCCTAAGTGCACATAAAACAAGAAAATAATAAATAATAATAAGAAAGTGCACTTTCCAATGAGATGGAATCTTTTGAAAAAGGTTTTTGCCTCTTTATCTCAATGACTCATTGTTTTGCCTCGTAATCTTAGCCTTTGATTTTGCCTCTTGAAGATATGAGAACATGGATCACTTAAGAGTTAATATCCACTATTGATCATTTCTTTTTGCCTCTTAATCTTGACCATCCGCTCAGTTTAATCTCCTATAAAAGTAAGCTCTCTCCTCATTCTTGGATGAATAAAAATTGGAGAAGATAGTTATTGGAGCTCTTGCATCTTGCCCCTTTGGATATCTTGGAGTTCTTGCATCTTGAAGCCTTCTTGCATCATATCTCATATTGTATCTTGGTATTATTGAAGCATTACATTATCATTTAGCTTCATTATCTACTTTCTTGCATCTATCTTAATTCATCTAGTTTAGATCTACTTTCCTTGCATTTCTTGCATATCATTTTTAGCTTAGATCTTGCATCTCATCTTACTTTACTTTGCATTGTCATTTGAATCTTCCATTCTATAGTGCACCTTCCAGGGACCTTGCTTATTAGGTTCATATGAGAGCCATCATCATTATCTACATGATTCTTGCACGCTATGGATAGGAAGCTATAAGCCGCTTCTTAATACTTCCTCTTCATGGGTTCTCTCAAGTGTAATGGTTTATAGAAGTGTCACATTTTGATCACACATCTATCTTAGAGTTGGAAGAGAACAAGTCTAGGTTTCAATTCCTGGTGGAAGAACTACACTACCCTGCCTATGATTCCCCTGAAAATCACATCATGTGTACCGTGATTGGTCATGATTCCTCTCGATATGCTAAGATTTACTCTTACCTATGTGACCAAGTCATTCCTGATAATCTAACCCATAATGAGAAATGACAAATTATTCGCAATGCTTCTCGCTATACCCTCATCTCTAGTGATTTGTTTAGGAAGGGTCTAGATGGAACACTTCTTAGGTGTCTAGAGAAAGATGATTCTGAACGTGCGTTAGCTAAATTCCATGATGGCGTATGTGGGTCTCACTCTAATGGTCTTACGCTAGCTTGAAAACTACTGATGGTTGGTTACTACTGGCCTACTATACAAACTGATGTTATTAGATATGCTAAATCTTCTAAGAAGTGTCAAATGCACAGGAATTTGATCCATGTTCCAGACAGGGAACTTATTCCATCTGTTACACATTGGCATTTTCAGCAGTGGGCTTTTGATTTGGTGGGTCAAATACATCCTAAATCATCTAGTGAACACAAGTTTATCATTACTGCGAAAAAATATTTTACAAAGTGGGTTGAGTTTGTTCCTCTTTCAGTTGCTACTGGGAAACAAGTGTCTTTGTTCATCCTCAATCATATCATCTGTCACTACGACATACCTTCCTCCATAGTTACTAATAATGAAGGAAAATTCAAAAACAAGGATCTCAAGCAGTTATGTAAAAAATTCAAGATTAAACAACACTAGTCCTGAATTTACTACCCTCAAGGTAATGGCCAGGATGAAGCTTCTAATAAGATACTGCTGAAAATTTTGTACAGAATAGTCAACAAATCGAGAAGAGACTGGCACTTGCAAATCAACACTACACTATGGGCCTACAGAACTAGCATTCGCACATCTACTAGAGCTACCCCATTTGGACTTGTTTATGGATCTAAAGTTGTCTTACCCCTTGAGGTTGAGATACCTTCTCTCAGAATCTCGTTAAAGGGTCTCATCGCCGATGAGGATTATAGAATTATGTGCATACAAGAGCTAGAACTTCTGGATGAGCGTAAGAAAGTTGCATTTGACCACATGAGGGTATATCAAAAAAGGATGTCACAAAGCTATAACAAAAAGGTTCATTCTAGAGAAATTCAGGTTGGAGATCTTATATTGAGAGAGAATCCTAAAAATCAACAGAATAGAGCACAGAAAGGGAATTTTGAACAAAATTGGCTGGGTCCCTACATAGTTACTATCGCTTTTGGATCTGGTGTCTATCATATTTCTACACCTGAGGGAGAATATCTCCCTAAACCTATCAACATCCTTCATTTGAATAATTTTTACGCATGGTGCTCCATAGTTTTGTACATATCTTAAATGTCCTGAAAAAAGATCAAAAATCATAAAATGTCCTGAAAAAATTCAAAAAAAAATGATATATGATCCTGAAAAAATTCTTTAAAAAAAAGCATATAAAGTCCTAAAAAATGATCATCTTGGTGAAAACCTAGTAATGGGCACCTTGATGTATCTTCAAAAAAAATAAAAATTTAAAATTTTAAAAAAAAAGAGAGAAAAAAAGACGTGCCTTGGTGAAAACCTGGAAACAACCACCTTGGTAGCAAAAATAGAAAATAATTCAAGTGGTGAAAACCTAGAAATAGGCGCTACTTGAAACCCGTGCACTTATGTCTAGCAGCTTGTTGCTTTGCGCTCCGAACCCTTCCGACTTCCATCTACAATCTCCTTGGTATGAGATTGATCTTTGTCTAGGACTAGGGGCATAAACTGTATCCGCCTTTGGTGTGCGATGGTGTTTCTTAGTGGCTCACCCCAAACAATGTTTCTCAATACTTCCTTTGACATTGAGTGTTTCTTAACACTTATCAGATATGCTACCTTGAGTCGATGCTTTGTCTGCAGTCGAGGATTGTGCGATATTTCTCACCTCCAAGCATGAGTCCTAGCGAGTTAGTGATTATTATTTTTCAATTTCACATTGCACTTAAACTGAAATGATTGAGACATGTAATGAATTATTTTCTTTGTGTGCCGACTGATTAATGATTTTCACTAGATGTTCTTTCCTTAGTCTCTCCATGATGTTACACCTAGAGAACTAAAGACATGGGCATGTTTTCTTTGATTTATGCCTGTGGGTATCGCTTTGGTGATCTTGGGCGTCTCTTGATTTTACCCCTTGGACACTAGGGAGATCTAGAGCTATATCTTTGACTGTTGCATCGTGTTTGCTTATGCACGAACCATTCAGGTCATCTTGGACTCTTATGCCTTGATGCTTATGGTTACTTGCAACATTAACTTGGAAACAGTGTTTAGGTCATCTTGGCCCTTATGCCTCGGTGCTTATGTACGTTTCCTACACTCTATCTGATATAGATCATATTCATATCATCATAGTTGCGCTTGCACTAGTGACGATTTTATGATCTTGCGATGTCCCTTAATAAGGCTCAATGATGAAAATAAGGGCTGAGTAAGATCCCTGCACATTTTAATTGCATTTTTCATCCTAGCTTGCATCTTAGTCTTTGCATTGCATCTTAGTTTTAGTCTTTTCAATCTTGCATTAGATGAGGAGAGAGTCTTCATCTCATCATTATCGGAAACTTTGGTTATTTTTTATTGGCATCCTTGATTCTTTTTCAGGATCAAAAACCAAAATTTGAGTTCATTCTTTTGTTCTTCTGAGGCTTATCTTTTCACAGTTTGAGGAAAAAAAATTGATCATTTTTTCTTCATAAAGCGCTTTCTTTGACCTAATGCTAATGTTATGCCTTTCTAGTCAACCTTATTCAAACTGGGCAAATTATCATCGCTTAGTGGTCAGACTTGGTCCAAATGCTTTTCTAATCAGTCTTAATCAATCATCAATCATCTTGGACCCTATCTTATCTCGATTTGATCAAATCTATCTCATTTTTGCATCTCCTCTACCTCATTTTGATTTTGATCTCGAAGGGGCAGGAATAACCTATGTTTCAGAGCTGCAAATTGATTCTGGCATCTTATTATCTTGTCTTTCAATCTCTATTTCAATGTTCCATTTTGCTTACTATGCATTGGAATCTTGTTATCTTTGCTAGTTCTTGTTCGATCAAATTCAGGATTAGCTGCCTTACTGTGCTTCATTCGATCAAGTTCAAAGTCGAGTCTCTATCAGTTACCTTGACATCATATTTCTTTGACCTAATGTGTTCCCAGATCGCTCACACATCAGTCAAAGAGGGGCAAATGTAATCACCCAAAAATGGTCTAGTAGACTATGAGCCCCTTTCTAAACATTAAAATTTAAATACTAGACTACATCTTGTTCTTAATCAATTTTGCATATTTATTTAATCTCTCATTTTCTTGATCAAATCACCACTTAATAATTTATTTTATTTATATCCTATAGTTTGACCAGTTTATCATAAGCTTTATTTAATTAAAAGAACATGCTCCATTTTAATTAAATAAAAAATCTTTTAATTAAATAATATAAAACCCTTTATCCTAAGTGCGCATAAAACAAGAAAATAATAAATAATAATAAGAAAGTGCACTTTCCAATGAGATGGAATCTTTTGAGGAAGGTTTTTGCCTCTTTACCTCAACCACTCATTATTTTGCCTCTTAATCTTAGCCTTTGATTTTGCCTCTTGAAGATATGAGCACATGGATCACTCAAGATTTAATATCCACCATTGATCATTTCTTTTTGCCTCTTAATCTTGATCGTCCGCTCATTTCTAATCTCCTATAAAAGGAAGCTCTCCCCTCATTCTTGGATGAATAGAAAAAATTGGAGAAGATAGTTATTGGAGCTCTTGCATCTTGCCCCATTGGAGATCTTGGAGTTCTTGCATCTTGAAGCCTTCTTGCATCATAGCTCAGATTGTATCTTTCTATTATTGAAGCATTACATTATCATTTAGCTTTTTTATCTACTTTATTGCATCTATCTTAATTCATCTAGTTTAGATCTACTTTCCTTGCATTTCTTGCTTATCATTTTTAGCTTAGATCTTGCATCTCATCTTAGTTTACTTTGCATTATCATTTGAATCTTCCATTCTATAGTGCACCTTGGAGGGACCTTGCTTATTACGTTCATCTGAGAGCCATCATCATTATCTACATGATTCTTTCACACTATGGATAGGAAGCTATAAGCCACTTCTGGAGACTTCCTCTTCGCGAATTCTCTCAAGTGTAATAGTTTATAGAAGTGTCACATTTTGATCACACAACTTTGAGTGTATTCATTGATACAAATTGGGCAGGTAATATGGATGATGGGAAGAGAACAAATGGAGGAGATTTATTTCTTGGAGAGAGACTTGTGTCATGGACAAGCAAGAAGCAAAATTTTATTTCCCAATCTACTGGTGAGGCAGAATATGTTGTTGATGTTATTAATTGCACTCAAGTTGTTTGGATGAAGCAGATATTGGAAGGTGTCAAGGAACAGGTAATTGAACCAGTGGTTATCTATTGTGATAATACTAGTGCTATTAACATATTCAATAACCCTATGATTCACACTAAGACCATATTGCAATTAAGTACCATTTTCTTAGAGATAAAGTTCAAGAGAAAGAGGTGCAGTTGGAGTATGTGCCAACTAAGGAGCAGGTTGCATATATTTTTACAAAGCCACTACCTAACGATACGTTTGATTATCTAAGAGGCAAGTTGGGGGTTATTCTCCTACCTGAGAAGAATTAAAGTGATGTTGCATCAGTCCAATGTTTTGTATTGGAAATCTTTAATTGGATTGATGTAATAAGGGGCTACTCCTTAGGGGGAGCAATCAGTGATAAAGGTATTGATTACTTGCTTGTGATCAATGGTATGGCTTCTTTGGTATTGTTTTCAAAGTGGGGAATAAGTAATCGGAATTTGTGAGCAAACAAATGAGATAGATCAGAGAGTGAGTGAGAAAGGGGGAGACACATAATAGTTGGACAGACAAGAACACAAGAAGAGAAGATTATCTTATTGACAAGATGTTGAGTTGTCATCAATGCCAAAGGGGGAGACTGTTGGCATAACTAATGATGTGATGGTATAGGTTTTGTATTGTGATGATCGGTTATTGTGTTTTTCTGATGATCGGTTATTGTGTTTTCATTGATCTCAAGTATTGACCTAGTGTTCTTCATATGTTACCATATATGTGAGAAGAATGAACAGTGTGTTTCAAGTGGTTTCAGTGGTCACAATTCTTAAGGGATACCTGAGAATGTCTTTAGAGGATAATTGTATGATAGCAATTGATGAATGTATTATTTGAGTAAGTTATGTTTGATTGAAGTATGATGGGGAAACTACTATAATAGTCAATGACTGGAAATGAGTGATTTGATCAGTTTATCAAATCTATGATGAGTTATGTGACGCAATCATAGGATTATGTTGTTGATACAGTGTTGAGTTCATGGTTTTGACCACAACTAATTTGGATGATCGGTAAGCATGTTTTGAGGTTTCAGAAGTTGTTTCAGTGAAAGGTGACAGTTTTCTTGAGCTACCAATGGTAGATCTTCATTTGGCGATCGGCGATCGAGTTGCAATGAATCATGTGTGTTCTAGATATCATGCTGACGTGTCCCAATTAATTTGTGGTGATGTGTTGGCTTTACATTGATCGAGGTAGGCGTTGTATCAGGATGTAGGTCGAGTTGGTCAAAATGTGTTTGACTATTCTTGATAAAAATACGTGTATGACTCTATCTTGTGGCTGATCTCTTTGGTAGATAAGTTTTTTTTATATTGGGATATGTGTTTTGGCGCGATCTCTCTCAGCGTGAAGATTAAAAGGTGATTTCAAATGTGTTAAGTGATATTTAGGGTAGTGGTCGCCTTAGGGCTTGAGCAGTGATATTTATATCATCAAATCGAAGATTTGTGAGCGAAGCCATAGTATTCCAGAGTAATCTGATGAGTGACTGAATGTGTTACAGAGGATCTGATCAAGCAAAGGAGTTACTATTATCCAGATCAAAAGACTCTAACAGGTTTCTTATTCTAAATCCCTTAACTGGGTAGATCCTAATAGATCTTATTTGTAAATCTCTTAATAGAGTGGCTCCTTAACTTGAGTTTTGAATCTCCTAACAGAGTTACTCTGAACAGGGCTAGAGGGAAATCCCATAACTCGGTGGCACCTAACAATGTCTTTGTAAACTCCTAACAGGGTTAAGCTACTAACATGGCATACTTCAGAAGAGTACTTTATTTGTGGGTCTTCATTCCCACTGTGGTTTTCGCCCATTTGGGTTTCCACGTGAAAATATTTGTGTTATGTGTTGCATGCTTTCTGGTGGTTGTGTTTATTGATTAATTTTCATTTGCGTATCTATCGGTGAAATTTTGAGTGTTGTTTTTGAGATAAAGGAGAAAAAATATGCAGATATCTTAGATAATTGATTCACCCCCCTCTCAATTGTCTTAGACCCTTAGGACTAACACTATTTTCTTATTATCATCTAAAAATCAATTACAATGGATATGCAACTTGTAGTCTTACATTCTAGGCATACAGGCATGTTTTAGAACCTTTTATAAGTTATCTTTTTATAGTATATATCACAAGCTCACACTGATAGTTCTAGATACCGAAGCTATAAAGCCTTCACAAACATCGGGTCGGCCTAGGAAATATTACATTCTCCAAGAACAGGAAAATGTATTACATTATAGGTCAGGACCCAAAATCATTAGAATCTCTCACAAATACATAAAACATGACGAGTGAACCTACAAGTAGGTCGGCCATGCACATAAGATCATTGAGATATGCGCCACAAAGCTTCACTGTTTGGGAAAATCCTTCGTGAGATCGAAAAACACAAACTAGTCGTGAAACGTGAAGAATAGAGATATCCCACTAGAAATCCAAAAAATATCACATGCGAAGAAACCAATCGAGATGCAAACCTAGGTGAAGGTAAAATGTGATGCTCAGAACACTCCTTGAGGTGCGCAACAGCAAATGATTCAAACTGAAAGAAACTCAGCAATAGACAAACTGGAAAACTGGAAAAAAATGGTTGATGCAAGATTGCCAAGAACCCAAGATGCTCCTGCATCAATTGGATAGTAAGAAAATGAAAGACATTTTAGTTACTTATAAGTAGGAAAAGATTAGAGCTAAGTGGAATGGATTCAGGGTACCTGCCTATATAAGACAAGGAGGTCAAACTGCAAAAGAGAAGAGGAAAGCATGTAAATGGAGTCCACCAGCTAAAGGATTGTATAAGCTAAACTTTGATGGGGTTGCTAGAGGCAACCCCGGAACAACAAGAATAGGTTGTGTTATTCATCTCTAGGATGGCTCCAAGATAGCATGACTGGCATGAGCTATAGGAGAAGTGACTAATAATGTGGCTAAGATTAGGGCATTAATCGAAGGTTTGATGTTGTGCAAAGAATAAAAAATAAGCAAAATAGAGATAAAAGGGGACTTTGTGATTATTGTGAATGCAATTAGAGCAGGGAAAACTCCAAACTGGAAGTTGAATAATTTTATGAAAAGAGAAAATGAACTACTGAAATACTTTAAATCTACTATAATACATCACATTTATAGAGAAGGAAATTGTATTGTAGATGGCCTAGCCAATTCTAGTGCAGATGGTAGGAGGGAAGAGTGTATCGAGACAGGACTGTAGGAGTGTTTTCTCTTTAGATAGGAAAGGAAATATTATAAATATTACTATATTACAAATTATAAGTATTTGATATATTTTAGTATTTTTGTAGGGATAGATTAATTATTTTATAGGTGAGTGTTATATATTATAAGATAGTGGTCTTCGTCGGTCTAGCTATCTGCGATCTTAGTTCGAACAGACTCTGTTTTAGGATAGGCTTAGTCTTAGGCTATTTTCTGGCCTTATGTATATTCTTCTTGGTTCTGGGTTTTTCCCTATGCTATTCATTATATCTCGAATAGTATTAACAGACTTATTTCTTATGGTATTGATTTTAGTTTTGTGCTCTTGATAGATGGTTCATGTAGTTCATAGATATGTTGCGGTAATTATAATTGGTTGGTTATCCAAGGTTATCCTTGTAATCGTTTGTTATTGGCTTAAAAATTTTAGTATTAATAGGTCCTTTAGTCTTGGTATGGGCGGAAATCATGTTAAATTGATTCTTAGATTGATGCATTTATACGGGTTCTTTCTCCTGAGGAATGGTGGACGCTAAGGGTCTAGGCTATGGGTGTTCTTGGCCCGTTGCTTTAAGCTAGTTGCAGATATTGTATGATGTTAATTTCTTACATTTCATAGAACACGTTATAGTTTTTGGGATTCTTCCTTACTGTTAGATCTTGCATTATTGGGTGTAGGGTGTGGTGGCTTAGAATCTTGTAGAGTTTGCCTTAGTATGCAAAGGAAATGAGACATTATTAGTATAGAATATCAATATGTATTGGATGGTTACATATAAGTATTTTTTTCTTCACACTTATTACCATATTCTAAATCATTGGATTGATCTTTGTTATGATAAACTAGTTTAATGTATGGGCCTCTTGAATCCAATTTACTGGAACCTTGGCTTAATCTTTGATTTGGATTTTCCATTTTCGCAATTGGTACATATGTCATGCTCGTGAGGATTCCGGCAAGCTACTTATCAACAACACCAACTTATATCCAAGAGGTTGTTCAAGTTATATGTTTTTGGGGTTAAATTTGTGTGCCAATGTGTGTGATACGTTCATAGGAGATTTATTTATGATCTATGGAATAGGGCATATGAGAAGAATTCATTTGGTTGTATTTGATTCATTTCTCATTTCTGCATGGGAGAGAATATGTATAAAAGGACAACATTGGTTGCTTTGCATTAATGTATTTAGGGGTAGGTATGAACCTCAAACTTAACTGGTGATGCCAAAGAATCATATCTTTGATGTAAGACTGGTGAATTTTAAAGGAATAATTTCTAAGCTATAAATATGAAGGGAGAGGACCAAATAGCTTCTTACAGCTTCTCTTTCTTTCATGTTTATTTCAGAGATAGTAATCACTTAGGCTTCATTTGATTTCAGTAAAGACTTGATTTGCTTTGGAAATATTTCATGAGTTGAGAGGTGTCATTTCTTCTCTTGATGAGTAGATGAGTCCTAAATATTGATCTATTGCAATACTTAACATTGGATAAGTCAGTATTGAGATTATGTTTTTTCAGATAGCCATAAAATATTGTACAATATGAGAATATAGGTTAAATCTAGCAAAGGCATACACTATTATAATGATCTGGCAATAATCATTAAACATCTTATTTGATGATCCATTCTAATCCAAATTATTGATGCAATCAAAAGTAGGAAGATTGGGTTTATGGAATGAATCTATTCAGCTTTATATACGATACTGTTGGGAAGTTAAGTATTCAGTTTTCATATTAAGCAATGGTTTTCTTTATTAATGAAATTCAAGCAGTGTGGTTTTCAGTAATATGAGATGGCCCATTTTCCAATTACGTATATTCATCAAAATGGAAGGGATAGGCAATGTGAATGGTATAAGAATTCTATAGTACCATATTATCAGCCTAATTTATACTTGGGTAGGCGGAAGGTGTTTAAACCAAGTATAATATTTCTTGGACCTCATGATATTAGTAGTAGTAATGTTTATTTTTATTAGAGCCTCCCTAGTATGATAGTCAATGAAATTAAATTCATATGGCAACTGGGTATTTGATTTCAGCATTGTATTTGGTTACTAATAAGTATGTCCAAGAAACCTTGTGTTGTTGATAGTAAGGTATAACTTATCTGTGATACTAAGGTAGATGTGATCAAAATGCTACTACTTTATTTCATTTCATTTATCAAGGGGTAGTCTATGAAGAGATACACATGTTCCCATCACTTCAGCAGTGGCTTACGAAGCAAGGTAACCTTTGAAATAAAAACTCATATGGCAGTTTTAGATATCTGATTTTAGCATCTTTTTCTTATTACTAACAAGGGTGTCAAGATATCTGGAGGTTGTCATTGAGAAATGTGCAGGTACAAGGCTTACATTTATGAAATCAAGCAAAATTCCATAAGGTTTCTTACTAATATTATAGTAGGAAAGGAGTTGAAGAAGAAATTTTGTAATAGATCTATGTTTGTAATAAGTAGCAATGGTTATACCATTAATATTATCCCGTAACTTTCTAACAGGTGATTGTAAAGTAATGTAATACTGAAATTCTTATTCTTTTCAAGTTATGGGCAAGACCAAATGTTTTCCTTTCCTGGTTCTCTCCTACTGATGCCCACACTGAACCAGGTTTGTAATATATTTAAAATTAATAAAATACATTAGCTACGACCTATTATCTATCAAGAAAATTTATTAATTATTAATTCACTCCACTTCTAATTTCATGACACTAGTTTCCCTTCCTATTTTCCCTTCACTTACTAATTTCCTTTTCCACTTAACTCTTTCCTCCTCCACTTGGAAAGGTAATTTCCAATTTATCATTACCTTATCTTTCTCCTATTTAATATTGTCTGTTGATTGCCTTTAGTTTCAAATTGATCTTGGCCATCCAATTTATCCCAATTTTTCTATAAATTGGGCTCTCATTTCTCATTCTGATGTATTTTAGAGCAACAACAATTTAAAGCAGAAAGGAAAATGGAATGGAGTGAATAATATATGATGGTTTGATTTTGTTATTTGTGCATTTCATTTCACAGTTCTATTGATGATATTAGGATTTCTTATACACGATATAATAGCTTTTGTGGTTGGTCTTATCATATATATATTTCTAATTCCTATTTTCCTAGCCTACAATAGTAGTTACATTAAATAAAATTTAAGATTCTATCAAAGATATTTCTTACCGTACTTAAAAATATATTTGAAAAGATGTGTATGCTAGTTTGTATTTATATATCAAAATCTATTACATTCTCTATATCTCCTTTTCTCTATGTACATCTCTTATATCTCATCAATCCTTTTTTTATTCTAGTGAATAGATCTTTCTATTTACTTATTGTATACACCCTAAATTGTTCAACGAAAGTCAAACTGGTTAAATAAATTGTCTGGATTAATTAACAAAGCCATTAATTAATTAAATTCAAGCCAAAAGGGATTAGTTAAATTTGCAAAATCAAATAAACTATGTAATTGATTTAATCAATTAGTTATGTAGTTCAATTAAATAAATCAAATCCAACCCATCTAATTCCCCTACCTGGCTAATTCAATTAATTGTTTGAATTAATTAATTCCTAAATTCTTTCAAAAACCACTAAGAGACAAAAATCAATTATCCAATGAGAATAGAGAATTAGGAGCACATGGATCACTCCAAGACTTTATTATCTTAGCCTTTAATTTTGCCTTTGTTATCATAACCCTTCATTTTGTCATCTTGTCCCTATATTTGAAACCCAACTAAACCTCTCTCATCTAATCATGGTTAAATCACTCTACCCCCTACCCTTGGGAAAATCTTATAAATAGAAGACATTTCTCAATGCAAATCACCACTTTACATCCACTATCATTTGCATTACCATTATAGTCAAATTTGCATCCATGTTTAGAGTAATTTGAGTTCAATTTAACATTGCAATAGCATATTTTCAATTAGGCATAATTGAACATTGTGTCATCATTTAGCACTCTCATTCTAAGGATTGTCACTTTAGGATTGCTCATTTGCAGCTGAGAGCATTCATTTAGTCTTCTTAGATAGAGAAACATGAGAAGCTTTTAACAATTTCAAGTTTAAATGAACAATTAGCTTACATCTTTGACATTTTAACTTGAATTTGTTGATATAATGTCTCATGAAGGTATCTTAATACTACACTTATATCTACAACAAGAGACATGGCCCTTAGATGATATCCCTAAAATACAACCTACCCTTCAAAACTTTTTTTCCCCAACTTCTATTTCCAATTTGCTATTACATATCTCTAAACTAGTATTTGTATGATGTTTTTTTGGCCAACACCATAGATTCTTAGCATATCTCTAGCCATATGTATACCATGCCTATTAATTGAAATATTTTCCCTTACTTATCACACTATGTATTTGTTAATAATCATCACTTCACATGCTTAGATTCCATCTCCTAATCCTTACATCTAAACTTTCTTCGTCATTCCCCTTGTAAAAAAACATCAAACAAGGTTGTCCCTTTGCACCCTTTCTTTATGCCCTTGTAGTTGATGTTCTTGGATATCTACTTCAACATGCTCTTTCAAATAGACATACTCAAGGTATTTCATTGCGAGACAATGTTATAGCACTTAATTCTCATTTTGCAGATGATAGTATGTTGTTCATACAAAATTTTGTGAAGTGACTAATGTTTTGGATTTACTGGTTCTTTTCTACACTATTTCAAGGTCTAAGCTAGACCTGCATAAAATTGAATTCATATTGATCCGCCCAAACCCCTGACCCCCTTGGATTACTAGTGAATAGCGTGAGGTGAAACATGGCACCATCACTACATACCTTGGTATCCCCTTTGGCATTGGAGTTTCACTTAAAGAGATGTGGTCTTGATTCATGCATAAAATAAAAGCCAAATTTCTGAATTGGGCCAATAAGTTCCTCCCCATGGCTAGTAGAATCCAAGTTGCCAACAAGATCCTGGTAGCGACTCATGTCTACATCTCTTCTTGATGACTGCCCTCTAAAACCTGTTACACTCAGCTGACTCAGCTGACTAGAAGGTTCCTTTGACCTAAATGGGAAAACACCGAAGGTTTGCCAATAACTTCATGGACACATTGCATCCAACCAAGAGATAAAAGAGGGCTGGGAGTTATTGATCCCTACACGCAGGGCATTTGTCTCAATACAAAATGGATTGTGAGAGCCTTGGATGGAGACGTTCCTTGGAAGCATCTTGTTCGGCACCGTATTCAAACAGCTACTGCTGGTCAATCACGGAATTTGGTTAGTTGGAAAGCTAAACTCCTTATGGCTCCTTATTTTAAAACCCATGGTTCAGCTCCCTTAATTCCATTTGGAGAGCTTGGCAAATTACCTCAAGAAAATTAATTTGGTATGATCAGACCCTAGTCATGGTTTGATTTTTGCTTCCTCTTCCATTTGGGGGAACCGGCTGGTCCAAGAAAACAATAGTCCTCTGGGTACTATAAAATACCTCAAGGGAAGACACCTATTTAAAAAAGGTATTTGTCTCTTTCGTGATTTATGGGACCCTCTGAGGTTTGACTAGAAATCATGGGACCAAATCAAGTCACAGTTCAATCTGTCCTCAGTTTACCAAAGCTCAATCCTAAAAATCCAGCAACTTGTGAGACCCGAGTTGTGGTGTGTTATGTGCACTCCGTGTCATGATAATTCCCTTAAGGATTGGAAATGGCTCAGCAATCATAACTTTCAAAGTTTCCCACTCAGATCAGTGTATAAGCAACTCCTTCCTTTCATTCCCCTTTCCCACCGACTCAATATCAAGTGGCATTAGAACCTCAGAAGATCATCATGGAATAAGTTAAGCTCACTCATCTGGAAGTCTAAAACTGATACCAAGCCCAGTTGCTAGAGTGGAAAGTTCTCCATGTCAAAATTCCTATTGGTGACCGGCTCTCATTTATCACCCCCCCCTCCATCCTGCCCCTTGTACTCTAAAAAAGAGAATATCAAGCATGCCTTTTGGTTCTTCCCTCATGCCCAACTACTCTGGAAGTTCCTCTTCTCCACTTTCCCTACTTTATTTCCTCAAACTTGGTCTTGGAAAACTGCCCTGCTTGGTCTTTCCTCGGCCCCTAACATTATTCTCAATCTTTCAAGCACATTATCCTTAAACACATTTGGAGAATTAGATGTATGGTTGCCTTTTCTCGCACCTTTCACTCTCTTCATGTAGAGCACTTGATAATCACTTCAGATTTCTCTCCTCTGCTCCTTACTCTTCAAGCTGTCCTCCTGACCAATGTTGGGCTTAGAAAATCACTTGATGACCTTCAGAATCAGCTGAGTGTGTTTGAAGCAAAGTATAAATTGGCAATAGATGATCTTGGGAAATAGAGCATGCATAGAAGAGTCAATTGTTTTTTCAGAGGAAGAGTTAGATTGGATTACAAGCACTTTGATACAGCATGTCAATCAGTTTTCTACGTTATGATTGATCCGAGGTGGAATTCAAGCACTTTGAAGGAATTACCCAGCAACTCGGAGGATCTGTGGGAACAGTTTGGTTCATAATCTATTGTATTATTTGCACGGCTTCATATCTGATGGAACCAAAAGCTGCTGTTAATTCGCACAGCATTTGTATTTGATTACTTGGATTGTTTGTAAATTTTCTTCTTGTTAATAAAATTGCTTCTTTCAATAAAAAAAATGTAGTAATACATGTAATTGTTTACAGTGTTAACTAACATAGGCCCTTAGCAATATACTGTCACTACTTACATCAAATAACTCGGCCAATCAACAACAATAAGGATTTTTTAAAAATCAAATCCAGGCAATTTAGTACAACTGTATACAACACGAAAATGATCCAAAACCATGACCACTTAACACAAATTTCCAAATTGTGATTACATTTGACTTCTTATTTTTCTATCAGAATGGATCTACGACACATCAGTTTTATCCTTCTTTATGAATCCTAGAGCTAAGCATCTAAAACCATCATATTTAATTTTCATCTGATAACATTAATTGTTCAATACATAACTGTCATCAATTAATCTGAGTGAGTGCATACTGACGAGTTGTATGCAACTTATTTGATTGTCCTAGATTAAAATTAAGGTTATTTTCCTTTTTCACATGTTTACTATTTCTCTATCAAAGGATCCAATTTTATAGGAAATAAATATTTTCTACTAACTAGTAAATATATCAATATCTACAGTTAATCCTAGCATAATAACCTGAACTGAAAACAAAACCAAATTACAGTTTCAAACTTTGACAGTTAACGTGCATGTAGTCATATAGGACAAATTAAAGTCCGGCTCAATAAGCTCATCATTCGTATCGGAAGGGTGGTCATTAATTCACGTTTTGTAAAGGTCAAAATAGAACTGTAAAGGGATTAAATCATTGAAGATCTTTCCAATTGTAATTCACATGTCCAGCACCCCGGACACATCAAATTACAGCCAATTTCACATAAGGCAAAAACAGTGTTCATTTTTAGTCTATTGCAGCATATAAATCTCAGTTAAGTTTCGGTTTGGCCAAAAACACTGGACAGCATATTTCCACACTTATGACAAGGACGGATCTGTCAGAAACTAGATTGGGAATAAAATACAATAAAACTCATTTTGTTGTATTGCTTTCTGATGCCGATAGATCATGTTATGTGATTTTTTTCAAATCAATCTTGTGGGAAAGTATATAAAAGACATCATAGTGTACTTTAATAAAGACAGGTAATGCAAGCATTCCTTCATGATTTCTAGCATTTCAAGCCACACTATCTCCAAGAGGAAATATGTTCAAATTACCAAAGCAATTCATCAATTGCTAAGATAGGAATTGTCTACATGGAGTGGTGAGAAAAAAAATGACTCATCCGCTGATCTCCAATTAGAAATTCAACAAAATCAAGACAGCAATTTGGTACTATTTCCACCTTGACTAAAATTTTCAACATTGATGATTTTGTACAGAACTCTCCTTTTTAGGATATTTGAGAAACAACTAATATACATCCTTTTAAAATACAGAAGATTTACAAACCTCTGCAAGATAATGTTACAAGGAAAGACTAACGGTTTGAACAATCCTGAAATGGGTTGCGTCCTTTATTAATGTGCTTTGGAAGCTCAGTAGGTCCAATGCTTGCCCTCTTTACCACCTGATAAGATTGACGTCTGATCTTGTGCACCTCAGATCTTCTTCGACCAGACTCACCAGAAATGCACTGTAAAAGATGAACAATCGATGAATGTTGTGATTCGGCTTCCCTCAACCTTCTTTCTCCTGTCTTTCGAGTTGTACCTGCCCCTTTCTGAGGAAGCCTCATTAAGCTTCTGCACATTTTTTAAAAAAGACACTCAGATGTTATCTTTTTCCAATTACAAATGAATTACATGCAACAAATCAAAAACATGAAAATACAACCTGATATTGGCAATCAAGAGAAACTGAACTTAACGATCAAAGAATCAAATTTGCAATTACCTTCGTTCCATTTCAACTTTCTTTTCCATTTTTTGAGCCAGCAATTGTAGCCTGCAGATGCTAGGAGCCAGTATTTGAACAACATCGACTCCACTTTTGACTCCACAGAGCTTCTTCAGGATTTCTACTGCCTTTGAAAACCCTTCTTCCTTATTTCTGTTGGACAGAATTAAACCTAACTCAGATACAATGACTCTTGCCCAAGTCAATTGTAGCATCTGGAACCACGTTTGGTTCAATCATAAATATCAAAAGAATGATAGAGGATGCCATTATCATTATCCCTATGATCCGACACATATATATCCTAAAAGGCTAAAACCATAAGACAGATTCTGTGTATCCGTCTTCTCACTAACCTCCAAAGTTGCTTCGCAATTTGACTAATGGAATCAGGTGTATCTGCCATGAGCTGAGCTAGCTCTGGATGGTGAGAAATGTTACACAATGTAGATAATGCATGCTTCAGGACCTCCTCATGCGGTGCACTGCGATTAGTTTCACTAATCAACTGCAACAGCTTTTCAATAGCCCCAGCAGCAACAAGGCGTTCACAACACCTTTTTGAATGTTGGGTTGCCATATCTGTTGATAGAAAAGGAAAATTTGAGAAAATAAGCTATTTTTAGTTACCGTAATAGTGGCACTATATTATTCAGAATTAAACTTTACCTAATGTTGCACATGTATGAAGAATTCCACTTAGAGTTTTATGATTCAATAATGCCTCGAGTGCCTTTGTCAGACGGTTTTCTAGTCGCAGATTATCGTCCACATTAGCTGCAGAATTTTCAATTCGAAACCGCAGGTTTGAAATTTGTTGACTTATATCAACTTGGTTCTTCCTTACAAGGTAGCTTCTCCAACATGCCTGCAGCACAGAAAAAACCACATCACTCCAAACTTTGGAATAATCATTTGATCACTTTTTAAGTGGTATTCTTTCAAAACGATAAACATATAATAGGCCATGAAATTAATAATCATAGCATATCCTTACTTGAATCAATAGAACACCCAACTTAGACTTCAAAAATATTTTTCTGCAGTGCCAGCCACGAAAATGAGACTGAATGACAATAGCTGAGCTTGATCTATGTGCTAGAACTCTCCTCCACCATCTTTGCAATTTCCATACAGTGTTCTCTAATTCAAGGATCTTGTCGACATCTGATTGATGAGAATTAGAAATATATTCAACATGGAGAATGTCATGAGTGTCATTTTGTGCACAAGTCAATTCCTGTAGAACATTAGCATCCTGAACTTTTAATATACTTTCTCTTCTCTTAGTGTATGCTAAACGGGTTGCATGACCGCGATAGTATCGCTGAATAGTTCTTGCAGCTTCAGTACTCATATTTATCTTTGTGAATTTGGTGAGCAGTTGAGCATATTTAGATTCATAATCCATTTCACCACATTCCAGTCCTTCGTATGAAATATTGTGTGATAGCATCCTTCGAACTTGACCTCCACGAAAGATGGCCTGGATGCTCCTTGCCTGAAAAAAATCAAAACACAACATTATGAATAACCTCAAATATGTTCAATTGTGACAATCTGAGAATTAAAGGTTGCATAGTTACCACTCTAAGCTTCATCTTGTATCTTTGCCTTTCCCGCCAACCTCTAAAAGCTGCCTGTATTACTATAGCAAAATCATTGAATTTACGCTTCTCTCCAACAGATTGATAACCATGATTCTGAACAGCTTTTCTTGAAAGCCAAACTCGGAAAGCATGTTGCAGTATGCATGCAGCATTTCTATATTTTAAATAAGTTTGTAACGCTAATCTTCCTCTAATAACACTCTGGATATTGATCAAGGCCTCAATACATAAATTGTACTGCTTCCAACATCGATGTCCCCGAAACCGACTTTGGATCACAACAGCAGCTGTCTTCTGTTCATTTGCATACTTTCTAGCCAACCAACCCCGCCAATAGCTCTGAATCTTGATTGCAGCATATCTTAGTCGAGAAAATTCTGACTGAACCAAGGCCCTTTTCCATGCACATTGGATCTTTACAGCAGCCTCAATTTGATTTATTTTACGCCTGTAAGCCCTATAAATAGATTGAATTTTCCTAACTTTGGTGACCAGTAAATTATACCTGGACCACTGTAACCATCCTCGCATGTGACTCTGAATTATCACTGCAGCAATTTGGGCCTTCTGACTATTTTTTTTCTTCTGCACAGCTGCAATCCAAACTCTGACAGCACGCTGCAAAAGTAAAACAGCTGTTTTACTCTTTGCAAACCGCCTCCTGTCAGTCAGACCTCTATAATGGGATTGAATGATAATGGAAGCTCTTTCTGTCCATGTGAGATGATAAAACATAAAATTAATTGACAACTATATGATCTAGTGATCAATACCTAAAATAAAAAGTATATCAACAAAGGCAATAGTGAAACATTTGAATACTACCTTGCCTCAAAACATGCTTGCTCTCCTTTATGCGCCTGGCTAAAAGCCACGCTCTTATAACATGTTGTAAACGTAAAACAGCTACTTTTGTCCTCAGAAACTTTTGTCTTTGAACAAAACCCATGTAATTATATTGGATAGTCATTGCAGCTTCTTCTACAAATTTATGAGGAATTCCAAAATCACATGTTAATAAATGATGGAATAGCTAGACATGCAGAGGAACACATCAATGCCTAGTATCCATAGTAGGAAGGGTATAAGTTAGAGTAACGGAAGAATGACAAAGCTATAGGAAGCAATCATAAGTCATAACACATCAATACTCTGTTTTCTATAACACAAAATCCAAGAACCAAAAATTAAAAATTAAAAATAGCAACCTATGAAAGATAATTTAGATACAAATGCAAAAATGCAAAGAGAAACACAAACGTCGAAAACAAATTGAAATAACTAATAATTTATACAGTACCTTGTTTTTTTTGCAGTTTCTTGGCTAAGAGCCAAGCTCGTACAGAATGTTGAATAAGTGAAGCAGAAAACCTAATCCTAACAAAATGCATTCTTCTATTCAAAGCTCTCCACCAAGACTGAATTTGAATAGCTGCCCTCTCTGTAACACCATTAGCATTTTAATAATTAAACAAGAAAATCATTTTCAGACCCAGGGAAAGCCTATAATATGAACACGTGCCAAATTACCCTTATTAGCTGTTACCCACCCTGGGTTACAATGCAAACATTGTAATGCAATGTCTTGTTGAGATCATTTTTGGTCTCTTTCATTTTTAGGTAGCATCGCCTTTGAAGTACAGATCGATATGACGACTGTATTTTGATAGCTGCCAAGTGTTCTACTTACAAATGTGTAAAAGTATCAATCACCAGATATATAATTATAGAATGACTAAAAATTGAAGGTACTGAACAGACTTCAGAACAAAAACTGTATTTTAAGTCACCTTCAACTCTGCACTCCATTTGTATAGAATTATTATCTAATACTATGTTTTCATAATTGTCAGAGCCAATACTGCTTTCAAGAGCTTGTGCCCACTTATTATCCTAAAGCAAAATTACACAAAACCTTAGTTAGGAATGTTTGAAAACATAAGCCAAGATGCTATATTGGCTGAGAAGAAAATTAATTATTTACCATCGGTTTCCTTTCAAGGAGCTGGGAAAAAAGGAAGGTTAGAAGAATGATCAAATTCCGTTCATTGCATGAAGGATCCCCTTCAAGGAAATCAGACACCTGAAGAACCTGTTAGAAAAGCAAGTGTCACAAGCAATCATCTAAGGTGGTCATTCATTATGTGGACAAAGATGTAGATTTACCTCTGGGATATCGTACAAATGTTTAATGACTTCATGCACTTTACTGTATTTATGAATCCAAGCCTTGGAATCAGAAGAATCCATCATCATCACATCTAAAGTATCAACGTCTTGAGGTTCCTAAAAAGGGAACGAAATATGTTAATAGATTATAAACATCTAGGTATTAATACAATTATAAATAAATATAGGAATAGGAAAACATAAAACGTTACCTCTGGAAGATGAGAATACGGCATATATCCAGGCAAGTAGAAGTCAATCAGGTATGAAAAGAATTTACCATCTACAAATGATGACTGAAAATCTTCTACGAACTGACCATATTTTGCACATATTGCCTATAATTAAAAATTGAACCATAAGTTCACCAAAATCTCCAATTTCTTTCTGCTATAGTTCTTCCTATAATACAATACAACTACCACAATTTTTCGAATCAAAGAAAAAAATGTCCTTTTTTATAGAAGGCCTTCTGCATCAAATGCAGCCCAGGGCACACTTCCACCAAGAGGAATTAAGTTCAAAAAAAAGCTAACATTAAATTTAAAAATTTTACGAACAGTTTAAAAGCTGGACACAGTGATTTTTTTCAAATACCTGAATCCATTTCTTCATCAGGTCAATTATTGTAGATGCATCATTTGACGGCACTGCCTGCTTTAAGAGAGAAGTACTGAAATAAAAATTCTACGTGAAATTGAGCCATTCTTTTTCAAATTTGCCATCCCAAGTTGTATGACTAATGGAGAAGCAAAGCCAGGCATGTCATTTGAATCAGATGACTAACTACAGAAAGAACATCCATTCAGAACAAACTGGAACTGTTGAAAATGAACAAAATGTAATTAAACACAGCTAACAAATGATACCTGATTAGGAACTTCTGGTCCATTGATCTTGATGATTTCTTCACAAAGTTGTTTACTGGTAATCAATAAAGGCATCTGAACAAAAGCAAAGGGCTTATCATAAAGTTCTATATAGAAAACTGGCATGTAGAAAATAAGTATAATAGAATCTCTACTGTTCAACATGTGATAAAAATCCTAACAAGGAGCCTAGATTTTTTTGAAGATAACAGCTACAATAGAAAGTGAAACTGTTCCAATGACCGCAGATGCTCACAGCAGCCAACAAACATTGGATTTACAGTTCACTCATAATATTCAAAACATAGAGTGGACATAAAAATGCAGCAAAAGATATAGCTAGATGATATATGATTGTACTGGTACATTGATCACATTTCCAATTGACCCAATTCATCTACCATAGTAGAGTCTACAAAACCTGTTTAAGGATTTACTTAAGCTATGGCAATGGAGATCTCTTATGTGGCAGTAAGTTGTTCTTGAAAAGTGCCCCCCAAAGAAGAGACATCATTATAGGTTATAGCATCCTGCCATCCAGTATTAGTAACCAGTGTACAATACAGAAGCAAATGGTCGCAGTACATGCAATAGAAACTCAAATATGAGATTCTCATGATTGATTAAAAATCCCTTGGCAACCTGTGCCTGCCAACTCTTAAATCCCAATTGAAAGGCAGGATAATCTTAAGAAATGAAAGAGATATAGTCTATATTTGTAGCCACGCTTTTATCTCATTAGCCCCTTAGATAAAATTGACTCCCTACCAAGGTAACCATACATATTTTCACATTATCTCCAAAGAGGTGGTGAATAATCTCTTTCCTTTTCAGCCCTTTCGAGACAATAATGCTGGCCTATTACCTCATAGAAGCAGCAAGCTGTCCAAAACAGCTTGCTGCAAAATCTACATGCTTTGAGTAATGCTGACAACAAGCTCACTTGATCCAAATAAACTCTTAACAATTCTTCTGTTGCGAATGGCAATCATCGCCATATTGCACTTTATGAGCAGTCCAAGAAGTTAAGCAATTTTTCCTAGTCTTTCAGTCTCTTTCTTTCGCTACAAGTTCAAAATAGATGGGTGTATCTTTTTAACTTTATATAGATCTCTAATGCTCGTGAAGCCATTCAAAAGGCACTAAATCATCACATGAACAGGTTAAGCTATGGTTATTTTGAACTTGTGAGCCATAGACAACAATATGTTTGGAGACAATTTAACATATTGATATTGTCTGCTTCAACTTGATGTAAGCTTTATTATTAGTATATTTGCTTATTCAGTTGTTTTTATTTCAAACTTTTAAAATCTAAGAGTGGCATGGAAGATTTTCTGCTATGAATGCCCACTTATTGAGCAAGCTAACTTTATATTTACCATTTTTATACAAATTCAATAAGTTATAAACCCATTGATGTTAAATACCCAGTCCTGTGATTCTATGAATCATAATTGCCAAAAGAGAGCTCTTGACTTTTCACCATAGAGCAAGGTACGTAATTGGTCATAGCATAAATAAAGGAAATACAAAACATTTCCGTACTCAATCCTATGAGTAGAGAGTTAGAAGTAATCCAATTTATGCAAACTTCAGCAACATTTTGGTGTAGAAACAGAAAAAAAAATTGAATGGAATGGAAGAAACAATGAGAGACAAATGGAAAGAAAAAATGAAAGAAGATTGGAAGAAACAACCACAGCAAGAGCAACACAGATATACCCTGGGAAACATTGCAAAGAGAAAAACTTAGCTTCCAAAGTGCTGAATACAATGTATTATCAGCAATAATATGGTTAGAATACAATATAAGCTACAAGCTTGACAGGAAATGAACATTCTCCAATCTGAAGGAATTTCAGCAACATTACCCTACATAAAACACAAGCACAACATCTCCATCCCAAGCCCTCAAAAAGTTTCTAACACGTCATATATTGTCTTGCACACCTTACACATCATAGGTGCTCTTACACACCTTAGACATCATAGATGCTCTTACACATCTTACATGTCATAAAACAATTGACAAATGACAAAGAGTGCCATTTATGGTATCTTGAGACTCCATCCAAATGGGATGCCTTTTTTCATGTAGGCGCACTATTTACAAAGTAACAAAAATAAAATAACTAGGCTAGAGCTAGGACTTGCAAGGTGTACAACACACATATTCCCCTAGTCATACCACTTAAAAGATCTTATGGCTATCATCAAACTGTCAAGTTTTTAGGTTTGGTAAACACATACCCACATGAACTTAGAAACTAGAACAAGGAAACAAAGACTGAATGTACCAAGTAATTCACAAAAACTTCTAACACACTAAACAAACTTGGACCATTGAGTCCAGAGCACAGGCACCCTGAAAACATCCCTTAACGCTTCTGTATTAAGGGGATGCCCAAGCCTTTGTTGGTCATCTTTAGGCAATGCAAGAACTGTTTACGTAGGAAACATTAAAAATTTAAAGCTAATGTCTACCATTAAGAAATGGACATTGACATGAGAAATGATTTAACGAAGGTGAGTGCAAACTAATAGCAATCTAACATTAGTTTAAGTACCTCATACAGTGGAATAGATTCGTGATGTTACATGGAGAAGCATTGATCAATAAAACTAAGTTGAGCTATGCCTCCAAGAGTCATCAACAACATAATTCTATCTTATCAGCCTTGCAATTACCTTCAAAATGCTGGCTTTCCACCTCTAATGGAGATATTTAATAATCAAGCATGTTCATTGAAGCTGAAATCTTGAAGAGAAAACATCTAACAAGAATACAATCGTCCAAGAAGGAGACACAAACTGAAACACAGGATTTACACCTAGAGAAGCCCTAAAATCTAGAAGACTGAACTCTTGCTCCTCATGCCACTGCTTTCCAGTCCAATACAAGTGATCACAAAGACTCTACTGTGATATGAGCTTCAACAATTCTACAGCAAGCTCAAAGCAACTTGCATCTGCACCATAAAACCCTTACTCCAATGCTTACAGCAGTAAAAAGTGAACAATATGAAGATTTCTTATGAGAGCCAACCACTCCAACAATATTTTCAATAAACATATTCCTTTCGTATAACCTCACACATGACAAAAATGGATATAAAACTTCAAGAAGACAAACTAGGACAAAGAAACCCTTCAAATTCCATTTTTGCTTGTACTACAACAAATTGTCACTTTCTACAGATCTGTAAAAGAAATTGCAAAGGAAATTTCACAATTGACACCTGTTACAACTAGAAAATTCACCGTTTCTAGTTTTCACCTCTTTGTATACATCTGCAACCAATTTCAAAACACCCCTAAGATGATCTTGATCACCCCAAACATGCTTCTAATGAGGAAACAAATTCCTTAACATTTCATCACTCCAAACTCAAAAATATGTTGCATCTCCATGGCCTAAAACATCATCAATGGCAACATTGTGACCCCGTGCTTTAGCGTATTTGACCCAATATTCAGATCATACTCCCCATTAAGGACACTTTTGGTCCTCAAAAGCCCAAGGACATTGTTAGCACCTTCAAATTTTGGTAAAATTTGAAGTGCCGCTAATGAAAAAGTTGATCGCAGCATTCAGAGATACCTCTGCCAGATTTTCTCAAGAGGCCTACTTAGGAGGGCTATAATTTGAAATCACTTGATCATCATGAAAAATGGCTTGGTAGAAATGCTCGTGTCATGAGAAAGCACATTTGCCAAGTTGCAGACACCAATGATCAGATATGACATGTTTTTGATACCCTCAGTTTTCGTGTCCTGAGAAGAATTGTTGTTTACACATTGACTGATCTGCTTAAGTGGCTCCCATCAGAGGTTGATATTTTAGAGCCTGATGAATGCCAAGAAAAGTTGATCATCCCTTGAGATTCTCCTCATGACAATGTACTCCGGTACCCATTTTCAGAACCTCAGGATCACATTTGGCATTTTTTCCATACCCAAAGAAAATAGGATTTCTACGGTTTTGCTGTTTATGTTTGTTATATCTGTCAATGTAGCCAACTTTGGAGCTTAATATCTCAAATCAGGGCGATTGTCATGAGAAACTGATTGGTGCCCACAATTGCCAATATATTGATATGTTCCCTTGATCATTTGTAAAGCCCTAACACTTCATTTGATATGTTTCACATGTCAAAAGCAAATGCAGTTTGTAAAGGTTGGCTGGATGTGCAATGTTAGCTCTGTCAGAGGGCTTACTTTGGAAATTGATATTTCATATCCAAATGATTTTCATGTCAAGTGGGTTGGTCCCTGTGATTGTCTTCATGTTCATATACTGCCTGGCACAATAGCGGAGCATCAAGATTTGATTTGGTATTATTTCAGAACCAAAACCAAAAGGAACTTTTACAGGTTTGTTGACTGCGTTTCCAGATAATTTCGGACAGGCCAATTTGGATCATTAATACCTCGCGTAAAAGGTGTAGTCAAGCAAATTCATTTGGTGCACTTGCTCACTGTATCTTAATGAATGAATCTGTCCAGTGGCAACCTCCCAAAGCAAGGTTTGATGTTTTTCAAAGCATGTGGTTTACAAGGTTCAAGTGATTTCTAACAAGTGCAATTTCAGAAATGACTAAGTGGGCAACTTTCACAATTAAAATTTTGTTTAAGGCAGTTCTGGAGGCTACTTGGCTTGTTTCGGGCTTTTGCACAACAGATCAGAAATTAAATTTTGATGACAACCAACTTTGTTATTTTTGTTCCAAAGGCATATTGGATCATTTTTAGGCCAATTGGAGATGAAAAGTTGTTTTAGAACAAAAAAAATATTATTATTTTGCTAGGCCCACAAGGGGACCTAGATGTACTGGGCATCTTGAAGTCATAAGGGTGATTAAACTTGAATTGTTAAATATGTTCATTATTTAAATCATTTTAATGATTTAATAATAATATTTACAATCTAGGGAGGGCTGGTGGTGTTTGTTCATCAACACAAAATTAAAAATATTCTCTTGTTATCCCGCGAAGGCAAAGCAAAAACTCACCTCACTACCCCGCTGAGAGATTATGGTTTCTTGGTACTTTGGATGCACGAGTGTGGGATACATCTTGTTTCCCCGCACGGGTCAAAGGGTCAAACTGTAAATGGGAGCGGGAGAGCGGGTGCTGATTTACGGCAATGTCATTTTGGTTTGCTTTCATTCTTCTTTTCTAATAGTCGCCCATATTGTAGCTGCTCAAAACGCTACTCATGGTGAATCTGCAAGTTCTCCCCTTGAGATCTAATCGAACTTGTGGAGGGTCCTACCATATTGCAGTTGATGGGTTGTAAACAATGATAGATTGTGGATGTGTTCTGGTAAATCGATGTTGTTGTATTAAATAGAGGAGATGAAAGCTCCTTATATAGATTTACAAAGACGATGTTTCTAAAAGAAACAATCGTGAACTAAAGACGAAAATAGAAACTACCTAATAAACTAAAGACTAACTAAGATGACCATTAAAGAAACATTATAATATTTTAATACCCTCCCTTAATGGTCATCGTCTAACTGTTGTCTTTTGGTCACAAATTCTTCAAAACATTTTGTTGTTGTTGAGACCCTCCCTGGATCTACAAAATGTTAATGACCAAGAAGCCAAAATTCATCCAGAAAAAAATACAAAAGGTTGCCCCCTTCTTCATAATGCTCTACAACGATAGGCAAGAGCCTGCCACTGACTTTGCCACTGAGATGAGTCTGTCACTAACCCTCTCAGAATCTGCATAAACATTTGAACAGAAATCATCACAAAACGTCCAACCTAATGTTTGATAACAGAATTGTCCTTCCCTGGAAACAGAGATACATACTACGAACAACTATCACAATTTTGAGGAAAAATCGGCAAACCCCACTAAACTTTGCAGATGACCAAGATGTCCAAAAACCGACTGCAAAATACCATGATTTGAAGATTACAAAGCATTGTTTTTTCGGAAAAAATGTGATAAAAACCCTAAAACAAGAACACCTGTCATGAAATCCCACACAAACTTCACTTATTACAGAAACCAAAAATGATTTTTTGAAGAGAAAAATCGACGAAAACCCAACACAATTTTTGAGGTGAAAAATGATCAAAACCCAACACAATCTGAGACACAAATCAGAACACAAAACTTTGTTTTTGAGGAAAAACGGTAAAACCTTTTTACAAAATGATTTTAAGGCAAAAAATCACACAGAAACCCACAATAAATTTTATGGAGAAAAATTATGAAACCCGCCCACTAATTTTTAAGGACAAAAATTAGAAAGACCAACAGATAAAGAGGAAAAAATTATTAAAACCCATCAAAGAAACCTTCATGCAGCAAAACATGAGACTTCGCATGGTAAAACAGCACATACAAGAACATGCAACTCACAAAAAGCACATGCAAGCAACATGCAAGTACATGCAACCCTCAAAAATCAGAGACTTTTGCTCAAACCAATAAATCGCACAATCAAAACTCTTAACCAGGCTCGCGATTTTCAGCAAAATTCTTCTAAGATGAACCTCAAAATTTTCATAAAATACCTTCAATGATTTTTATTTAAAAAATCAAAAAAAAATCTGGAAAAGAATTCTAGATCAAAAGACGCTAGACTTTTTCTTTAAAAAATTGCCAAATTTTATGAAATCCCATCGACCCACTCTGATACCATGTTCTGGTAAATCGATGTTGTTGTATTAAACAGATGAGATGAAAGCTCCTTATATAGATTTACAAAGATGATGTTTCTAAAAGAAACAATCATGAACTAAAGACGAAAATAGAAACTACCTAATAAACTAAAGACTAACTAAGATGACCATTAAAGAAACATTATAATATTCTAATAGAATACACAAACAAGGCACAGAATGGAATATACAAGAATTATAATGAATTGATTGCACGATATGTAGTAAACGGACTTGGTAAAGAGGCTTTAGAAATTTCAAACAAATGCAATCGACGATTGTAAATCCAAATTTCACAATCGTTCCCAATATCTTCTCTACACATGCCAAAGTAGGAGTTTAATGATAGGTTACAAACATCCATCAAAACATAATGGTCTGCACAAAATGGATTCGGTGAAAAGGCTTTGGAAACTCCCAAGCAAATGCAAAGATCTTCAGGTAAAAGTGTGTTGCCAAAATATGGAATCATGTAGAACGCATATGAACTGTTTGATAAAATGTCAACAGATATGCATGTGAATTGTGGAGTCATATGCAAGGCATATGAATAGTTTACAGAATGTCTGGAAAACATGTCGTCTCATGGAATCAATGATTGCATAATGTGCACAAAATGAATTTTGTGATGAAGCTTTCAAAAAATTTGAACAATGAAGCACTAGAACAAATGCATGTAAAATGGGCAACCATAGACAACAAACATGAACTGTTTGACATAATGCATCATTAGACAGGGTGCGAGAAGTATTTGGTTGAATGCCCCTATTGTCTATGATGGAAACATGCTTGTAAAATGTGGAAGCATACATAAGAATATATGGATTGTTTTTTAAGCCACTTCAAGCAAATGTGTTATATGATGTGCAATGACTGTAAAATATGTTTGAAATGGATTCGCTGAAGAGATTTTAGAAAGTTTTGAGCAAACGTAATCAGTAGAAAGGGAAGGGCATTTGAGTTTGTGGGGTGCCCATTGCACAGTAGCCAAACCATTTGTAAATGTTGACTTCACAGTGTGAATGCCAAAGGCGTGCTTCCTTTTGAGCCATCAATATCATTCCAAAAGGTGTTTCTATATCTTTGTGATTAAAAGGCATTTGTGTTAATACTATGTGGTTGGGCAAATTGAATGGTCAAGCTTTCAAGATGATGCAAGGAAGCCTGTTTTGGTAAGCTTTCACCATGTCACAATAATGTTCAAGCATTTCAGAAGGGTAATTTTGAAGATGGTCATTAATATTGATGAGGACGGGCTATGTAAGATATGTGCCACATTGTTTCTTGTAATCTCATGGATGTCTGGTTCAGGCTATACCTTGGTACTGTTCAAGAATATTGGAAGATATGTTTTTTATTATAGGTAAAAGTGGGTTTTGAAGGGGCCCCAAAACCCTTTACAAACAGATTTTGAAGGGGATTTGGAACCCCACTAAAAAGAAACGATGCAACAGATAAAACAACTAAAACCAGCAGCCCAAAACCCTTTACAAACAGATTTTGAAGGGGATTTGGAACCCCACTAAAAAGAAACGATGCAACAGATAAAACAACTAAAACCAGCAGCCCAAAACCAGCCAACCAACAGCAGCAAAAAAAGAAGAAACACTAAAACAACAGCTACCAAGTAACCAGAAATGAAAGCCTAAGCCTCACATTAGAAAGATTACAGAGGTTTTAAGGCTCCCCAAACCATTATCCAGGGTTTTGACATGGATCCCTAAACCATTAGGTTCAACCAAGAGATTTCTCACAAAATAAAGATCAGAAAGGAAACAGTCTCCACCAAAGGACCAACCAGTCCCAAACCTGCCTTCACCCATAATTGAAAACAACCAGCCACCAAGATGGGCCCTTTAAAATTATCAGCATCCACCCACAAACTCCTAACAATAACCAACAAAAGGAAAGCACCGAAAATCACAGAAGGAGGGCAACAAGAGATTCCCTCACCCACAACAGAGGAACCAAACCTGATTCCCAAAACCAAGACCACCTGCATCATAAGAGTTAAACTCTGGCGCCCTCCAGCATTATGTTGGCACCACAACACAGGCCTCTTATCCTCAACATGATACAACTCATCCCCCAGCCACTTCCAACATGGATATCAACCGCACAAGAATCAACCAGAGTGGGAGTAATTCTTTCAAAGTTCACTGGTATGATCACTGAGGGTTTTGTCATGGACCCCACATCCTGATAACACTTGCATCCCACAGGAGGAGCTTCCCAACTGCTAGCCAATGTCTCCAAAGGTAACCCACTCCACCTCAATAGGAGTGAACCCCACCTCAATAGGGTAAATTGAAGACACACCAGCAAGAGGGAAAAAGTAACCTCTGCCAATCCCCAGGATTGGAAGGAGAAAGTGTCGGATCTGATCCAAAGATATCAAACACTTCTTCACCGCCAAGGAGGGAGACTCCACCTCCATAGGAATCCACAGGGGGGAAAGAAAGGAAACCATCAACATAATCCTCAGGATGCATCACAGGAGTTACCCAAACTTCCTGAAATTCAAAAGACCATCCAACTATCGAACGTTGCTCCAAAAGGTAAATTGTGAGTATAAGAGCAATAACTAGATATCCATCCTAAAGACCCCAATAGGGCCTTCACACAACAGCCGAAAGACCCCATCAGGGCCTTCACACGCCAACAGGCCCAAGCCCAAAAACACTTTCCACACAGGCCTCCGAAGGTAGTCGATAAGAACCTAGTCTGAGAAAGATTTGGCTCCAACCAAGCACTTGACCGGCACCACTGGGCTATCAGACATTCACTACGCCCACCAAAGGCAATCCAATGCCATGAGCATTCTGCCCCCAAGGGCTTTACCAACCCACAACCTCTTTCATCCTGCAACCGCACAGAGCTCAAGAGAGCACACGGTGTCCAAACATGGGCAAGAAGAAGGTTCAAAGAGCCACAAAGAAGCTCAACCACACCACGGGAGTCGTCGCCCCCATCCCTGTCCTCAGCACCGTCTCCATCCTTCGCCGTAGAGCAGGCCTCTGCGTTGCCGCTCAATCCCGTGGAAACCCTAGCTCCACTGGCCCCTCCGTTCCCGCCCGCTCGCCGCTTGCGCCATGATTTATATTAGAAGATATGTTTTTAGAGGAACATGTTGCCTTTCTTCAAAAGAATATTGAATGATCGAAGCCTTTTATTGAAGCATTGTTTAGGCCAGACAAAGGGATTCAATCAATGCACCCAGTTGCATGAATGGATTCCTAATGGTAATAATTCTGTCATATCATACAAATGGAGCTCAAGGTCAACATGTCAAAATGCAAATGACAGGGTTTCAAGTTTTTTTGTGTAATGTCATGTACCTTAGGGAAAGGTATTTTCATGCAGCCTAAATTTGATGGCAATTTGTAATTGGATGTAAAATGAAATTTATTCGAACAAAGAGGGAGTTTTCGAATAATCAATGTTGTTGATTGATAACCCAGAGTTTTATTGAAAAATTAGTATTTATTATTATGTCTTTTGATTTTTGGGTGGGTAGTTGAGCAGTTGTTTTTGTTGTAACTGAAAGTGAATGGTCTAAAAGGATCCCTTGTTTTATAAAAGGGAAATTAGGACCATGTAGAAGAGATAGAAGCGGCTGTAACAGAATTGTACTTTTAAATACTTTGAAGATTTGAAAGGAGAATGTGCAGAAAAGATTTGTTCTAACAATGGTGTCAATTGTTCATTGAATATGATGAGAATATATCATGTGACCATCTCCAAGTTGCGTTTTTCTGGTCATATGAATCAACATATCAAGAATACATTTGATTTGTCATTGCAATTTAATGCTTTCGTGTAGTTCATTTGATGGGTCTTTTCAAGTATAAGTTAAATTATGTTTAATGAATTACTGTGGTTCTGAAAAAACAATTTGGATTAAGAAGAAGGATTTCGTGATTGAATTTCTTGCATGTTTCTGCAATGTGTAAACAATAAGGGTGACAAACAGTTAGATTTCCAGGTCATTGGATAAGCAGAGATTCATTATGCAATTTGACTTTGCTGCCCTAAATAAGGCACTAATCAATTATGTTCCAAAACAAATAAAATCAATCTGATATTTTATTTTCAGTTGTAGGTGTACGTGGTAGTTTCTTTTCACTTTTCTTTCACTTCATGCCAGTGTAGGAAAGAAACTAAAGGGGAATTTTAAATGAAGTTGTTATTAAATGAATCCATGAAATTATATATGAAGTATCATCTGTTATGTGACCATTGTTAAGCATTGCAAGGAAATTGAATGGTGATGGTAAAGGTTCACCCGCCTCGGTATAGCAAAACGAGAAATGCAGGAGAAGTCAATCATCTTCAGGATTGGTTATCATTCGTTGGCCAAGTCCAGCTCCAAACCGGAAAGTAAGATTTGGCATGCCTCAAAAGCTCAAGGACATCATGTGTGAGTGAAAAACTCCCGCACTACCTCCTTGGAACAACACTTGCTTTTCTCCAATGATGACCTTTGCAATTCTAGGCACTCCAATACCTACAACAAACTACTCCTATTAGGGTTAAGTCTATAGTTTCCTAAAATAATATTATTAATTTGTATTCTTAATATAATTCTAACATATTTATCTTAATATCATTATTATTGTTTGATTTTTGTCTCATTTAGCATTGTATTAGATATGTTGTAGCCCTTTTTATTTAGTTTCTTCTAGCGCATAGATAGATAGATAGATAGATGTGTGTGGGTGTGTGTTTTTATCCTTGAAATAATTAGATTTGTAATTAATCATCTTGTAGTTTGGTTATTAGTATATAGCTATTTTTATGTTTCTATTACATATAATAATTTTACATTATATATTTATAGTATTATCTTCTTCAAGTTATATCATAACAACTCAAATCTGATGGTATCTTGAACAAAGATCTATTTTGGAGAAAGAGAGATCACTCTGTGTAACTCATCCAACAACTCATCAATACGCGAAATAGGATACTTGTTCTCTATGGTCTTCTAACTAAGTGCATGATAATCAATGCACATCCTCATAGTGCCAACCTTCTTCACCAAGACAACTAAAGAAGCAAAGGGACTAGAACTAGGTCGTATATGTCCTACATCCTACAACTCCCAAATAGTCCTCTCTATCTCACCCTTGAATTGTTTAGGATGATGATAAGAATCCGTAACAACTAGCTTGCTATCCACCATCTCAATAACATGCTCAAATCCACAATTTGGAGGTAGTCCATATAATAGATCTAAAAATACACATTGCACTTGTCCAACAAGCCCTATATCTCAGCATCATATCCACATTGTCCCATATTAGTAGACTTATCTGGAATGAAGCACTACACTACCCACTTAGCCTCTGAATGGTGAAAAAATTTCTCCATCCTCTTGGCTGAAATGACTCTAGGTCCATCTAAAGATAGGCCTCATAATACCAACTTCCGACCATCTGTTGTAAAACTCAATTGCATAGTTTTAAAGTTTGTGAGGTGTGGACTTATATTGTGTAACCATTAGAGGCCCAACACAACATTGATCTCCTCAATATCAATCACTTAAACATCCTTAATAAATGCTTAATTTTTCAAAGTCATGCTCAACTTTGGAACAAGATAAGCACCACACAATGTCTCATTCGGTTTCCTCTCACGAAAACCGTCATGTTCCTCGACTTTCAAACCCCGCTTCTTCACATAAAACAGTTGAATGAAGTTATGGGTAGCCCCACTATCAATCAATACAACTTGTCCTTGCATAATGCCTTTTACTTTGAAGGCATTATAATGAGGAGTGGTAGTGAGAGTTGCAATTGCACCCACCATCTATACCAAATCATCCTAATTTATGCTTGTCTCCTCATCCATCTACTTATACTACTCATCATGAACCTATCTCCTCCAATGCATCATCATTAGGTTACTCGAAGACCTCAGTCCAATGAGCCTTGGCCCCACTTTTACACTTATGTCCAGGTGTCCAAGGCTCACGACAATTAAAGAAATGTCTCTTCCATCTCAACTCATCCCTTGAATCACAAGGTGCTCCACAAATTGACCTAATCATTTCACCCACTAGTTTGGTATATTTTGATTTCTTGTCATTCCTCTATGGTGAACTTTGTGATAAGGGTCTTTGTGGAAACTTGCTAAGAAACCTAGCTCGTATTGTAGATAGCTTCATATTCCTTGCACTCTTAATAGCATCCTTCAAAGATGGCAGATCAAAAGATTTGACCCATCCCCTGAGAGGCTCTAACAAACCCTCTATGAACCAAGAAATCAATCTCTTCTCTATCACATTGAAAACCATAATTGACAATTGTTAAAATTCCGAAATGTATGCATCAAAGTGTCCCAACCTAGCTCAACTAACCCAACTCTATGGATTGTGCCTCTAAATACTTGCAGTCAAACAACTCTATCAATGTAGTGTAAAACTAATCATAAGAAACCATCGCACGATGTCCTTTTGTCACTAAAACATGATAACACCGCACATGTGCAGCTCCTTCAAGGTGAAGGGTAGCAAATTTGATGGCCCCAATATCCTTCATCTAATTTAGGACAAGATTAGTATCCAATTTCTAAATCCAAGCTCTAGCCGTACACTTGGTTGAAACATAAAAACTTGGCATGTATAGACATCCCAACCTCTTTGGAACCCATAATTTTGCTTTCCTTGATTCCATAGTTTTTGTTTTGGCTTTGTGTGTTTGGTGACCTCCAAGTAGTCTTTAAAATAGATAGCTGATTGAAAATCTTCTCCTAAAGCTTAATACTTAGCCAAAATTTCAACATCCTCACTGTCCTCTATGCATTCCTCTTGTGTGGGCTCGTCCTCTTATATAAAAGTAGGTATGAAAGGTCTAGATTGTGATGAACCTGTAGGTTTGTTGGTAAGATGATCATTATTTTATAAAGCTATGCTAATTTCCTCTCTCTGTAAGCAACAGATTTCTTCTATTTGTTGTCTTATGAGCCATCTAACTCAAATAAAGATTGGTATTTTGTAGTTGTCTTAGCATTTTTGCAAACACTTGATTGCTTCCTCTTCGCGCATAAAACCAACCCAAACAGGCTGCCAAGTCTTGTGAATTTGATACCCCAGTAATATCCCCAAATAGGGATACTAGAAAAATAACAACATTTCCAGAACTAGGGTACAGAAAAATCTGAGACTATATTTGCATATAAAAATTTTACCATAAACGCATATTTAATCAGATTATAAGATTGGCTTTTTTGCTAAAAGAAATAAATTTCTGAGTAATACTACGCTAGAAGAAGTACAAGACATTCCTTTATTTCTACCCAAAAATTCAAGAAATGAACACAAATTTGTGATAAAGAAGATAAAGTATGCATGTTTAGGTATAAAATACCTCAAAATTTATTCTCAAACCCTAGTCGTCCTCAAAGATGTCATCAAACCCTAGTTGTCCTTGGATTTGATGTCAACACTCCCAAATAAATCAGTGCTAGGTTTGAAACTTGTCCTCTTTGTTGCCACATGTTCAAAAATAAGGACAAACACATCTACCCAATGGATCTGAGGATAGGGACTAAAACATCGACCCAAGGTATTACATTATGTTCGAATAAGGACAAACACATCTATCCAAAATCAAGGTCATGAGCAAGGACAAACACATGCTCACAACAATTATGATTGGGGACAAGCACATCCTCTTCACGCATAAAACCAACCCAAACAGGCTGCCAAGTCTTGTGAATTTGATACCCCTGTAATATCCCCAAATATGGATACTAGAAAAATAACAACATTTCCAGAACTAGGGCACAGAAAAATCTGAGACTATATTTGCATATAAAAATTTTACCATAAACCCATATTTAATCAGATTATAAGATTGACTTTTTTGCTTAAAGAAATAAATTTCTGAGTAATACTATGCTAGAAGAAGTACAAGACATTCGTTTATTTCTACCCAAAAAATCAAGAAATGAACACAAATCTGTGATAAAGAATAAAGTATGCATGTTTAGGTATAAAATACCTCAAAAGTTATTCTTCGTCCTCAAAAGTGTCATCAAACCCTAGTTGTCCTTGGATTCGGTGTCAACACTCCCAAATAAATCAGTGCTAGGTCTGCAACTTGTCCTCTTCGTTGACACATGTTCAGAAATAAGGACAAACACATCTACCCAATGGATCTAAGGGTAGGGACTAACACATCGACCCAAGGTATTACATTATGTTCAAATAGGAACAGACACATCTATCCAACATCAAGGTCATGAACAAGGACAAACACGTGCTCACAACAATTATGATTGGGGACAAGCACATCCAATCATAATCACCAACTCTTGTGACTGGGGACAAACACTTCCAATCGCTTACACCATCTTGTGAATGGGGACAAACACATCCATTCACACACAACCAAGAGTTGTGATTGGGGACATACACATCCAACCACAAGTACAAAGTTTGAGAACACCAAGCCCTCGTTGTCGTGTATGCAGCCACAATTATAAATCATTTCATCCAACCACAAATACAAAGTTTGAGAATACCAAGCCCTCGTTGTCGTGTATGCAACCACCATTATAGAACATTTCATCCAACCACAAATACAAAGTTTGAGAACACCAAGCCCTCGTCGTGTATGCAAGCACCATTATAGATCATTTCATCCAACCACAAATACAAAGTTTGAGAACACCAAGCCCTTGTTGTCGTGTATGCAACCACCATTATAGATCATTTCCACTTTGATCACAAATGATATGAGACGGTTGTCGCTGCCACTTGGAAACTGATCTTGGCTTTAGTCATTTTGGCACAAATAGTTTTGTCACTAATGCAATGTCACGACCCAAACGCTAATGACGAACAAGAGGTCGATGAGTGTCCTCCAGTCTCTAGTACCTCTGTCATCCAGTAAAATCACTACTTAGCAAATTTGTCTTTTGAGGCTCATTTCATTAGTTGTGAGGAAATAATATATCATCCCCCCCTCTTGATGTGAACTTCTCACAAGGAGTGTCGGGTACCACCATCATGCACTCCAATTAATACAATTTTTGTTTTTTTCATTTTTAACACTTTTAAGAATTTGGCGAACAAGCCTATTGATGAATGTTTTATGACCACACAACACAGAATAAAATGTCAAAAGACACTCTATCCTCTCTTGAGCAAAGACCCGTCGTATGCAAAAAGATCATGGAAGTGGATCAAAGGTCCCTATTGCGTGCTTACAACTTAAGTGTGGATATGAGCTCGTTTGGCTTGAGGTATGTTGGTAATCTAAGGGAACTTACACTATCCACTCTAAGTTTATTAACCTTTTTCTACAAATGATATGGCAATGAAGTACTTGATCCTAAGACTAACAAGACTTTGAAATAAAATGCAAATAGAGTAAGGGTTTAGAGATCCTATTCTAATCCTAGAATGCAAGAGATAACGAATGTCCTTATGAACTCTAGTAGACGTAGCTTTGTCATCAACCTCCTCCAAGCTAATGCAATCTTCTAAAGTAGACAATAGATGTTCAAATCATCACTAACACCAAAACCATCAATAGGATGCCTATCAATGAGTGAGCAACAATTGAAGTTAATCTTATATTGAATTTCCAATTGACCACGCAAAGTAACTTACAATCAGCAAATCACAAGTAGTATGGATTAGGCAAATTTCACAAAGGTCCATTCACAATTTCTTTCATCCAACTAAAATACTTAAAGCAAATCCTAAACTAAATACTTAAATCAAATCCTTAAACTAATTTGAGAGATCAAAGAACTATACAACACTTCCAAAATCTTCAACAAATCACCAAACTTCAATGATTTATTACAATCTTGGTAGCATCAAAGTGACAATTCTCCAAAAACTCCCTTTACAAATGAGAGGAGGGGAGCTTATATAGGAGTCTCAAATACAAAGAACGACCTAGATTAATTTGAAACCGATGGCCAAGATTATCCCAAGGAAAACCTAATTAGGGTTGCTATGTAATGTCCCCGTTTTAGCAGGTGTCTGGGGGCACGCCTTGTTAGCCCATCATTGCGACCCTCGTGGGTTAATGGCCAGATTTGAGGGTCCATGGGTGAGTACTTACTATTTATAGTATGTCTTTTTCTGTCTATTTCCATTTGTGGCAGGGTGTCCGGGCAGTTGTCTTGACAGAGTAGAGCGTTTGGATTGGCTGGGGTTTATTATTTTATTCATTAATTGAGCATGACTTAATTAATTTTATTATGGAGCTTATTTAATAAGTCAAGTCATCAAGTATTAATGATGTTTTATTTAATATATGTGTGAACATCAAAGTTGGAGAAAGAATTATAAGTGAATGTTATAAATTTGAATATTTATATTCCAAAGTTGAAGGTTTGGAATTAAGTGAAAAGTGTATCCTTGAAGTTACTTCTTCGAGCCTTCTTGAAGAAGCTTTGGTGATTATATATATGGTTTCGAATTCTTGAGGAGATTACCTTATGATCATTTATACAACTTGGTTATTGAATTGCTATGGGTTTTGAAATAAGGGTTTCTGAGATATTATGCTGACTGAATTGATAATTTAGATCAGTCTTCGGCATTTTGAATTGGAACATAAATTTCCTGTGAATTGTGTAGTTGTGGCTTGCATTAATTTTCAGTCGGGATTGATTCAGTAAAAGCATTTGCCCTAGACTAGATGTGGGGTGTTGGACGCCATTACAAACATTAAACTCTTTGAGAGAGGGAAGAATGCAGTTTTGGTTTGAAAGTATTTGCAAATTCTGAAAACGTTTTTAAGGCTTCATTCCTTTAGCCGCGGCTAGAAGCAACCTTGTACAAGCCGCCAACAATCCTCATTGTTTGAGCTGCCAACTATGCTAGCAAGCTGCGGCCATTCTGGGAAGTTGCACCCAGAAGTCATATGTATTGCGGCCAGTAGTCATATTCATTTCGGCCAACGTATTGAAGGAAGTTAAGAGGTAGTGTGATTTCATTTGATCCTAGTTTGTATTGATGACAATTGTTAAACATTTGCATGATAATTCGGTTATGAATTATAGCATGGCCATCATGTATTTTATGAACGTTCAAAATCATTTGGTACAATTTCAATCTTGTTTCAAATGTTGAGAAAATACAAAGAAAGTATATATTTGCAAAGAAGATTTTCAAAACAATTATTTTCCAATGTCTAGAAGAATTTTGCAATTGATTTTAGGAAAAGAGCCAGACAAGCTCTTTACAGTGGTATCAGAGCTTACATCTTGCCAGCCTGTAGGGGAAATTGGGTTTGAATAATGGAAGGTGACAGGTATAGACAGGGTTTTCATTACACCCGCAGAGGTCGGAATTCACCACCACCTGGTGACCAGGAACAGGGGAATATGGGAGACATGATCCCAGAAAATACAAGTAATGAGGATGACAGAGAATCTACAGTGGTATTCAAGAATATTGCTCGCAGTCAGCAGGAGTTGGCAGCTGGCCAACAACATATGGCTACAGTCTTGCAGAATCTTTCGGATACAATGCAGTGTATTACCTTTCCTCGAGATCAAGGCAGGGATAGAGATCGTGGGAGTATCTCAGGTAGTTCACACAGGTCCAACAAAAAAAGAAAATGCTAATTTAACAATAACAATAATGATAGCTCAAACTCCACCTTGTCTTGTCTTCAGCAAGGACAAAATTCAAATACTTACTGTAACATGTCTTTGAATCTTCAAAAGAATTACATCCATGTATGGTTATGATACAGAGAAAAATAGACTTTTCAAAGTAGATATCTATTGCACGCATGGCATTGTGATGAGTTATTTCCACTGGTGTTTGGCGATAAACAAGTTTATGGTGTTGCAGACCTCAAATGTTATGATGTGCTGCCAGTTTCCCTTGTAGAGAAAATCAACTTGGTCGTTCTCTTAGTGCAACGTCCAAGCAAATTCTATGGCACTCTGCATTTGATTTCTTCCATGCAAACAATCATCCTACGACTTCTTTCCTCAAGCTTTTCCAAAATAATTTTGCAGCTCTCCATTGATCTCTTCTTGCAGCGGCTTAATTCCTTGTGACTCTACTCCTCCACATCCTTCTTGGTGCTGATGGTAAGAAAAGTTCCTTTGTATGCCTCAACCAACTGCAATCGTTATTACATTCCACAGTTCTTCGCACTGTAAACCGTGGCTGGATCACATGTAAGTAAGCCAAACAAAGCTTGTTCAGCTGCTCCACCATAAAGAGACCCTAAGCACGAGGATCAAGATCTTTTGCCCCCAAGATCAATTATGGGGGATACTCTTAGTCTCATATGCTCCTCCCAACGTCTTCTGCCACAGTGTTCAATACTTCAAGCATGAACCAACAGTGATTTTTCAATACACCTACCATTCAATGTACCGCAAGATGAGATTTTGGAACCTTGGGTCTGTTTGAAGTCTAGACTTTAGACTAGGAATCTCGTGAGACAGACTTGGGAACTATAATAAAAGCCAACTCCTTGTGCATAATAAGCTCTAGTACTAGCTCGCTAATCTTGCCCAATTTGGCCTCACAACTCCTACTATGGCACTTGACTCTAAGAAATTAAATAAAATATACAGTAAAATAATTGATACACAATACGATAGAGGAATTCCACATAAACGGGTTGGATGTAATCTGAGCAACCCAAAATATGCTCTGATACCATAATGGATTTTCAAAGTGCACATAGAAATATTATTCTATTCAATATCTCACATTTTGTTCAATACAAATTTATAGAACTTTTTAGATCCTATTTTATAGGAAGCAACTCTCCAAATATATGAGTTGTTTTAACAACTCATAATACAATCCCAACTAACACCTAGAATAGCTATGTGAGTTTTTGTTATAAATCACTTTTATTTATTCATAAAACATATTAAATAATTCTAATTAACAAACGTAATAACTTAATTATGCAATATTCCTATCAAAGTTCACTCAAGTTCCATAAAAAGACATGCACACAACCGAAGAATAGAATTGAGAGCAAGCCAAAGACTCCCAAATCTTACCCAATGATGCTCTGTCTTTTTTCCTCTTGGGTAATCCACGGAAAGGACAACCAATCTGCTGTTAATCATTTTGATTTAAGTTGGGGACATTACAGATTTTCATTAGATATATCAATGTTACCCGGGGAAGTGTTTCCACTGGAATTAGAGGTGTTTCGGAAACGAGTAACGCACTAGGGAGGGGGGACGTCGGGAAACATTTCCTAGCCATAGCCAAGCAGACCAAAAACACAGGAAATGTTTCTAGGACAAGGAAATGGAGGAAGCAAGGTTCAGAAACAGCCTGCCATCCCCAGGACAGCCAGGGACATCTGAGATATCCAATGACAGTCCCGGGGACGGACAGCCGTCCCCGGCACCAATAAGCAGGAGCTTAAACAAGTAACGCCCAGATTTAAATTTTTTGCATTTTTTTATTTGGAAGGTGGCCCCCACACTTTTAAATTTAGGCTGGTCAGTAGAACAAATATAGAGTTATATAAATTCATATTCTTTAATACAACAAGTTAGATAAGTGGGTGTGTACTTAATAACAAAGATACTAAAGCTCTAATATTGATTCCTTTGCAATGCTCAACTCAAAATATCTAAAGTTTTATTCAGATGAAAAAACCAGATTTGTTTTCACAGTTACCAGATATAAAACAGAGAAAAATCCACGTTTATGCATTTTGAACCATGAGCTGATTTCCCAGCAATTGCTACAAAATGGTTGTCTTAGTACAAATATCATAGGCTCTTAAAGTAGATTTAGCCCAAAGAATACACCTATGCAGATTTGAGAATAAATTTGTTCAGTTCAGAAATGAATCGAAAACTCATATTAAATGATATATGATATGATACTTCTGATTTTGTTGAAACTTGCAACCTTTGGACATTCGGATTCCAGAATCAATGAATTATATCTATGAATATGAAATTATGAATGTATGAAATTTGAACTCTCATTTCACGTTTCAACTCAATTGCTATGCATAATGTATATGTCTATGATGAATGATTTTAGATTTATCAATGTTATCATATGAATATTTGAAAGTTCAGATTCCCTATATATTTTGAATTTCCCCTATTTTTATATAGCCGTCCCCGCTGGCATCTCCGTCGTCCCCTAAAATGGCAAAAAAAATCCATTCCGGAAAGCCATTTCCCCACCCCCCCCCCATCCCGGAAACTCGGGGTAACTTAAAGGCATATATATGTCAATTATTTGTGTGGTTTCTTCTTCTTATCTCATTTCTGTTCATGTCTAAGTATTATTTAGATGCCACTGTTCTGCTGAAATTGTTTTGATCTGATGTCTCGCAGCTCTATTCTCATAGGGTTCATTTAGGAAATGTTTGTACCTTGTTTCTGCTTTTATGGGCATTTCTTTGAAATTTGTATCAAAGTGTTTGTCTGTGGAGTTTTTGGTACTAAATTGCATGAGGGATTTCCTTTAAAATAGATCTATCATAGATAGCATAAAAACTTTGCACACAAGCAGGTACCAAAAGGAGTCTTACTACTTCTAAATTGACACCAGATTACAATAGAGTAATTATTTATAGGGCCATACACCTTAAGATGATTGCACAATGCACTTCAGACCAAAGTTCCATGACTCGGACCCGGCCATGACTCGGCAAGGACTACTCGGCCCGCGACTCGCCTATGACTCGGCAATGACTCGGCAAAATGAAAAACAAAGATTTTTTAGGATTTAAAACTTGTTTCAGCCGCCCATTGTTGAGTAAAGCTTAAAAACACTATAACATCATCAAATAGAAGCTAATATGATCACATACATAAACATACATCCATCGCATAAGTGCAAACATAAATTGTAGCTGAAGGAAATAGAAAACATAGATATGCAGAATTATAAATAGTGTCAAATGTATATAATATTATAAAATCCATATATAGAACTAGAAACAATTAAAATGAACAATAGAAATTGCTGTTCCAGATATCAAAATTACAAATATGTAAATACTTATTTTTCTAACCTTCAACATGACACCAAGATACTTGCAATAATGAATGCCAAAGATGCTAGATAGAGTTTAAAGTTGAACGGTACTTGAAACGAGTTATTAGAACCTCCAAATCTCTTGTTGCAATAGACTAATCACACAAATTTTCACTTGAACAACAATATCCTTAAAAATGCCAAATAAGAATGATCACAAAAATTCAAGAAATGGTAGAGTCCAATCTTAAAATTACTTGGAAGACATCTATAGCTGCACCAAACACGTGAAACCCAAACTCCAAATATTTGTCAAAAACTTTTCACAAATATATTATTTGTCACACAATTCTTCAATCTATTTGAAAACTTTAGCATCCAGGAAAATGTAATGTCCCCATTATTGACCCAAGTTTGCAAGAAAAAAATAATTAATTAATTAAATTATATTGTCTAAATTTATGTTTTTAGGCAACATGGCCGGGTCATAGACCCATGACTCGGCGAGTCATGACCCATGACTCGTCGAGTCATGGAAACGGGTCATCATGACTCGGCAGCCATGACTTGACCCGCGAGTCATCATTACTCGCATGACTCGCAGCGAGTCATGGAACTCTGCTTCAGACATACAATACCACATTACACCTAAATCTGCATACTATGCATCATAGGATATTGAATTACCTGGCAATTTAACCAAACCACTATATGTCACCTACAAATGGATATGACATTTCAGATAGCATTGGTCAGATTTAAACGTTCATCTAGTTAAGCTTTGGGTTGGTCACAAAACAATGGTAAATCTACCTACGTTATATCTGACATCCATCCCATTAACTAGGGAATGGAGAAGTCACACATTTCTCTATCGTTCACCTTCACCCTTTTCTAGTCTAGTGGCTAAACATTTGACATATACAGTTGCAGCCATTCTACATAATGGTTAATGTTCACCTAAATGGTAATCTCAAAAAAAAAACAGCTTACTCAGACACTGTTCTGATTCCTTCTTTATATGATATCACTGCACAGTACACTAACTTTTATAATTATCTTTAGCAGAACCAATTTTTCAACAGAAGTTCCACAACCTTACTACCATAAAGTTAAGAAATGGATATACTTGCAGTAAATTCTGAATTGCCCTAACAAAAACATTTTTATCTATGGCTACTTAATGTGTTCAATAACAATTGAATTAATAATAAGTATGCTTGTTAGGTTGATAATACAACTGAACCTGCAAATGGATGAATATATTCCAAAGAAGGGATAGTATCCTCCCTCTGTTTCCCATCACCAGATCTTCTGCTGCCAGATCATAGCTCTCCTCATCTACCAGAGGGACCCCAGCTTCACGCAAATATTGAAATGCAACATTGCAGTTATGCACCATTTTTTTATGATGATCCGAAGGTACAATAATTCTCTGTTCTCAGATATACAACCATGCTCAGGGTCAATGCATTGAACTAACATTGGGAGCACATTAGTCTCATTGCAAACATATTAAAATGCAACAACACGTGCCTACCGTTAGAACAGAAGCATCTCCCAGTAGAATCTGAACAAGCCTACAGAGTATAACACCATCTTGGAGATTTTCAATCAAATTCGTTACACGGAAATCATAATCGGCAAGTGGAACCTGGGATAATCATGAAGGTTTACGTAAAAATTCAGCACCACAAAATTATCAAAAGATCAGCTTCCAGACTTGTTCAAATACAAAATGGCCAAAAACTTTTTAAAAGTAACTTCTAGCTTCTACTTTTCTGTGTTGTGTGAAACTTGCTCTTATTACCAAGGAGCACAGTCTACATGACCTCTAATACCACTCACAAACCTGAAGATGAAAAACTTGGTAGCCTATTGTAGCAAGACGTCCAAGCAAATCACCTTCTCCATGCATCACATCTGACAAGAAATCTGGACCAGATATTATGGAAAGACATGTTGATTAGCTTCATAATCAATCAAGTAAAAAACTCAAGAGTAAAGGTAATTTATAACTAACTCACTCTGCAGTGCTTGGCGACTAGATTTTACTGATGTGCTTTGGCAAAATAGTAATGGAGAACCACCATCAAGACCATCAATCCCATTTCTTATTGGAAGAGTGGACTGACACTTGGCCTTGTCCAAAGCTAGCACAAACAAGAAGAATCTCTTTAAGATTACCTTTCCCAGAGCTTCATAATATCCTGGACGGTATAAACCGTCAATGGATCTGCCATCAAAGATAAACGTGAGCTGATGCATCAATTTAAAATATGGGATTTGATTTATTCCGAAAATAATACAGTTGTGTAAAGGCCTAAAGGTCACAAGACAATACTGACTTATTTGATGCATAACTTTTGGATAGACCAGCATGTCCAAGGAAGTGTTTCTCAATAACAAGCTTTAAAAACTGAGAGTCCTCTTCTGTATTCCTCTCCACGAGAAAGTTTCCATGCACTGGAAAACTAGGTTTTTCTTTTGTCACAAGGGCATTGTGTCCGAGGACAATGTACAATCCAATTCGCAACCATATAGGATTGAAATTCATGAGAACTTGAACTGCCCTCTCCTTCAAACCGATGTCTGTTATTATTGCACAATCTTCTTTCATCTTGAACCTTCCATCTTCAACATACTATAAGAATTTAAAACAGAAAACAGCATGTCAAAGCATTGTTTCTACCCTTCATATGAAACTATCCTCAGTGACTCCCTCCTCATGTCAAAGCATTGTTTCTACCCTTCATATGAAACTATCCTCAGTGACTCCCTCCTCTATGCCCTTGTGGTAGACCTTCAAATATATGCTAGCCCAATCGAAAATTTAAATTATGCTGATGTCTACAAGTGATAAATGGTGACTCAATATAAAGAGAAACAAAACAAAGTAAAAGTATATTAATAACTGATGCCTATCCAACTGTTACGCCATTTATTAACATATGTGAAAGTAAATTCGGCACAGCAGTGCACTTTAGCAATTTACAGCTTCTGGAAGCTTACCTTGGCAACCCTTAACATTACAGAGATCACATCCTCTACAGCAGTAGAGTCAAGATAGATTTCCAGTCTTTGTCGCAAATCAGAAACAAGGCATACATCCTGGAAGCAAGCTTCTGATATTGCTTGCGATGATCGAACTCTGAATTTCTCCATACTCTTGGATCCATCAGTCGGCAGTCCCCTTGGGTATCTGAAACCCGTACGCCTTGGTGTGTGCCATGATGTCTCATTCTCTGATCCACCAGATGGCTTAAAGAAGCTGTCCCGTTTACTTTTGTTTCTGTTTGGAGTGCTCTCAATAGTGATGCCAGTCTGATTTTCTGCCACTGAGGAACTTGAAGTATTTGACTTCATTGGCTGCTTAAGCACAAAATTCAGCCAGGCAGAATAAGCTTTTTCCTGTCTATCCATCCATAGATCTTCTCTTGCCTGCGCCAACCGGGAAGCCTGAATCTGCTCATTTTCCATGGCCTTCAGTCGGGATGCTGCTTCAGCACGGTGACGATTAGCAGGCAACAAAAACTTCTGTACTTTGTACAACTTTGACGTAGGAGTGTTCTTAGTTCCACTTAATGATGCCCTAGAGGAGCAAAATGTCGGTGATCTTCCATGTAATTTAGCAGTAAACTTGACTACGCCTTCAGAATTGACAGTTTGATTCACATTCGGAGTGCCTGCATCATGTCTAGCGCCATTTTTTAAAAAATCAAAAGTCTCTCGATAACTAGCAGATTCCTTTCTATCCAGCTTCTTTGACGTTATTTTCGAAGGTTTCGAGGCTTCCTTGGGCCGTTTTTTCAAATTTGGCACCGAATTTCCACTCTGGGCAAAGTAATTTTCCTGAAATAAATGTGAAGTGGAGTCCTCGGGCTTCCTTAAATTTAAACTTAGTCTAGGCAAATATGGAGCCGTTTCTTTGGGAAACTCCTCTAATGACTCTGAATTTAGATCTTCGAGCTCCGTAGGGTTTGACCTTAGCCTCAGCAAATGTAGTGATGTTTCTTGCGAAATTTCCTGAAGCGACCATGAATTCTTATCATCAGGTTTACTAGAGTTCTCGGACAAATTTATCCCAGTTTCCTGTGGAATCTCCTGAAGTGAGCACTGATTTTGATCTTCAAGCTTCCGAGGGCTTATATTTAGCCCGAGCGAATTCACCTCCCTTTCTTTTGACTGGTTATTTTGATCTTCGGGCTTCTTGAGGTTGAAATTTAGAGATGATTCTCGAGGCAAATTTTGGGATTCTTCAAAAACGAGCCTGGTTTTAGCTGTGCTTGTGAAAATGTCCCCGGTCGGAGCCGTGATCACAAATGTGGCGCGGTTTCTCTTGACATTGCGGCTATCCTTGTCGCATAATCCCGCTAGATGTGGAGGAACTGCTGCATTGTTGGTAGAAAAACCAGCTGAATTTGAAGAAATTGGAGCGTTTTTGGCAGAATCCGTCGGTTGAATTTTACGCTTCACATTACTGAACGTCGTTTGCTCTTCCATTTCCTCCAAAATGAAATGATTTGAGTTATTTTTGCAAACGAAATAAATCCACAACGTACCTATAAATCATTGTTGCCTGTAAATCAGTATTGCCTTCTGCTGGAGCTCAAAATTTCTATGTCTTCAGACATGAGTTTTATATCTGAAATGCTGGTGAATGAAGATTTTTCTGTTCAAAATTTGCGGAAATTTAACAAACCTTGTCAATAGAAATTTCTGTTTTCCCGTGCAGGCGAATTGGGTAAGAATTGAGTGGTTTATATGAGCGGCCATGTGACCACCCAGGGACCGAGGGCTATGTGCGATTTTGTTTTGGCGGGCTCATTATTTGATTTTTAAGAGGGGGATTTTTTAAACGTGTATTTGACAGAGAAGATCTTACCGTTTTTTTAAATTCAAACGTGATAAAATTGACGGTTATTTCCAATCCACGATATTTGCAACATCCAAAATATATTATGAGTGAACTAAATATACCCCATTCTACTACCATTTAATTTTGTTTGCATAAGTTCGAGATAAAGCTAAGACAATTATAGGTATAATCTTAGAATCTAAAAGAAATTATAAGAAATTATAGGTAGAATTTAAATGTATGTGAAAATTATAGGTATAATCTTGGAATCTATATGAAATTATAGGTAGAATTTAAATGTATAAGAAAAATAAAAAGTTAATTTTTATATAACAATATTTTTTCTATAATAATTAAAATATTAATAAAATAATTATAATTAAATTAATTATAGTATTATTAGTATTTATCTTTTCATAAAAATATATAAATTATAAAATAAATTTAAACTTAATGAAAATAATTTAAAAAGGTAAAAGTTAATAATTAGAATAAAGTTAATTCTTTATTTTTTAATAATTTGTTTCTCAAAAAATAGAATATCTTAATGAAAAAAAAATTATCGGTATAACTTATTTGAGAGATAGAAAGGCGATTTTGACATATGAGACAAGTTTAGGACAATTATGGAAATCATCTTATTTTTACATAAACTAACTTTTATACATTTTGTCTTATTCATATATTTCTCATGTGGCTTTATGTACCTACTTTCATATAATCATTAGTTAGTTATAACCGAACCCCTTCCTTTCTAAAATTTAAATTTAAGTATTGGCTACCACCTATGGCTATCCAGCAAACTAAACCTCATGCTTTATAAGGACAATTTGAAAAAGAAACTAGTGTCCCCTAATAAGCGATGCTTTTTAATTTGTTATTTAGATGTTTCCTTGGCTAACTAGTCCCCTTCATTTTCCCGATCTAAGTCAACTTTTTAAACTCTTCTAGAAATTGAATGTTATCTATTAGTATTTACAAATAATCAATACATGAAACAATTGGAAGAAAAACCTATCAGATAGGACAGAGAGCGATGGGATGGAGCGATCGATGCCTGTGTGCGGGCTAGAGTTTTTGCGGGCTAGGGGAAACCCTAACCGCACTTTTCCTGTGTTTTGTTGGTCTATTATGTGAAGGGGGTGTTTTGAGGTGCTTGGGGAGGGGGTGTTCTTGTAGTTTAAGGGCTTGTTGTTCTACTACGGGTTAGTTCTTTTTTGTTCTAGGTTTGTTCCTTTTCTTCTATGCCCTTTGTTCTATGGTGTGGAGTATTTGTGGTTTTCCTTGGGTGGGCTTGTATTTTGTTCTTTGTTCCAGCTTGGCCACGCTGCCTAATGTGTGTTGGGATTTATGTTTGAGGCATGCCAGGGATTGGTGCTACTCTATCCTCAATGGACTTGGGTATAATGGGTTCTGAACCCTCTTCTTCTGGGCATGTAACAAAGGTTTTGGGGGAGGAGCCTGTAAATATTGTTGGTTCATCTCGTATCAAGAAGGTGGATGGATGCTTGGCTAGGAGCCAAGATCGCCATGTTTTAGTTATACAACCAAAGACTGTTTCAGAAGATATTACATACTAGTCAGATCATGCTTTAATTTGTAAATTCTTGGGGCTTAGGCTTTCTTTACCAGTCTTGGAGATGTGGGTGAGGAGTATCTCAAATCCTAAAGGGGGAGATCCTACTAGCAGCTAATAATTATTGTATAGTTGTCTTCTCTTGCATGTTGGATAAACATAAAGCTTTTGAAGGATGCTCATATGTATTAAACAATATTGGATTATTCGTCAAACCCTAGCATACGGGTTTAATTCAGTAGAGGAGCTTCCTTCTAGAGTCCCAGTTTGGGTTCACCTTCCCAGGCTTCTGCTTGAATTCTAGAAGAGTGATATTATGCATTCTATTGCTATATTGATTGGGAAACTAGTTGGTTCGGTTGCACAAACTCTAGATTGAAAGGTAATCTCTTTTGCTCAAATTTGTATTGAAGTTGATTTGAATAATTCTTTACTAAACTCTGTAGAAATATGTCTAGGATCTTCCTCTTGGATCCAACTGTTTGACTATGAGACACTCCCTTTCAGATGTTGTATATGCCATGAGTATGGACATTCGCAAAGTAAATGTCCTGGTATATTTCTATCACTCCATATTTGAAAATTCTAGTTGGTTATATTCCTAAGAAGGACAAGGGGAAGGCACCTATGGTCAAAGAGACTACGGATAAGGAAGAATTTATCCCTATAAAACTATGTAATAAGGGGAGAAGGCATAAAGGACTTTGAGGGACAGACAAAATGATGATAGATTTAACATGTTTGAGGATATAAAAGGTTCTCTTCAGGAGGAAGGTGTTTGAGTTGATTTTTTCCTAGGCGACGGGACAAAGGTTGTTCTACTTCCAAATGAGAGAGGATAGGAAAATTTGAATATGCCTATGGAGGAGGAACGGGGAAGGCAAATGGTCTGTGAGGTCCTTGCTCTGACTCCAGATGGTCAGGTCTTGGGTGGTATTAGCGCACAGATCGATAGTAGTGTTGAACATCCTTGGCTCATCCAACAAAGGAGGTTTTAGATTATGAAAAAAGTAGTAGTGCTTCAGAGACATTGTGAGTACTTCAAAAACCACTTAAGAAAAACTATGTAGAGAAACCCTCAAAGGCTGAGCAAAAAATAGATCAGATAAAAAGTGAAGTTAATTGGTGAGACATTAGTGGAGTCTAATTACAATAAGACCATTGATTCTTATTTCTTCCAACGCCTTAAATGATTGTCATCTCTTGGAATGGGTAACCGGACATAATAACCCAGCCAAAATAACCCTGGACACAATAACCCCGCCATAATAACCCAAGGACACAATAACCCAGGGTCACAATAACCCATGGACAAAACAACCCATGGTCAAAATAATCCATGGACAAAATAACCCATGGTCACTTTAGATCAAGTTAGTATGCTAAAACGGGGATTGTGAGGCACCATAGAGGATATTTAGGTCAATTTTAGACCATATATCCATTATATACCCCTAAAATAGC
>MU226861.1:963240-976898 GCA_018584345.1 Thuja plicata
AAGAATTATGCCAAGCAGTAACAGGGTCGTTTGGACATAATTGAGGGTATGATCACACTTAGGGCAAATAGGGTCCATAGTTGGAACATACCAAATTTAGGTGGTTACATTTGCCCCTCTTTGAATTAGTGTGCGATCAACGCATTGATTCAAAGAAAGTTTTTGATTTTGACTTTAGAAAGATTGAGAATCCTGTTCTTGGTTGTCGAACAAAATATTGATGAGATCAGTCTCGCACGTGATCGAACCAAACTAATAGAATTGATTTTGAACTTGGTTGTCATCCAAAGATCAATAAAAGATTTTAAAAATACTAGTTCTGAACTTGGTTGTCGTCCAAAATCCAGTATGAAGCTGCCAGGAGCTTAATAAAAATCTTTTAAAATGAGGAAACATAAGATATCCAGCTCATGAGAACCAAAGCTTTCTATCCAACAGTTCTAACTTTAGTCAAGGAAACTATTATGCCCCTAGTTTGTTTGATAACGAAGTCATTTTGATGTTGTTTCAAGCAAAAATTTAAATCGATGATAGTGTGATCATGCCCCCTCGGGAACGAAATCGAAGAAAAAAGAAATAAATCTCTCAGTGAAAAGAACATAACACTTGCAGGAAGCGGGTGGGCAAGAAAGAGTGGAGTAGAAGAAGTGGGAAAAGAAGGTGTGTGTAAAAATAAACACACGAGTACCAAGTTTATTACGTGAAAATGTGAGTTCGATTTTGTTCCCGATAGATCAGAGATTTTAGGAATCATTGATTATGTAATTAAGTTGGATTTAGAAGAAGATAGAAATCATTTTTGAGCTCAAAATTCCTTATGCTGGTATTTTGTTGATAAATGCGTCATGCAAACTCTAAATGTAGCTATATGCAGACTCTTAGGACTTTGTCACTGATTAGAAAATATTGTAACATTTTTATCATCATTGGGCGCTTTTTGAAATGGATACCACTAGATAGTACAACCATCACTAATACCCATTGATATTATGAAAGTATGAATACTATATTTTATTGAAATGTTAGAAATAGACTTAGGCATTAAGGCATAGAATCCAGGATGACAAAATAGTCACCTTCCTTTTAATATACCAAATTCTGAGTAAGGCCAGATATTGGACCCGCAATGACCTTGAAAATTCATATCCTTGGGTACATTATGATTCGTATACCTTAGTGAGAATCTGGATCAGAAAACAGACAAGGAAAATGTTTCAAACTCACCATAGTTTACACATAATGAAGATCGAGATACATGTGGCTATCTACCCATAGTAGCAGCTCTTACCATAAACATCCAAGTTAGGTGAAATTTATAGGATCATGTGGAACAATCACCATACATAGAAAATCAAAAAAACATTATGCCCCTTATCCTTGCAACTCTTTATCTTTGCGCAGACGTCATTAAGGAACTAAGAAGACATAACAAATCATCAATTGAGAATCAATCAGATAAAATTTACAATTACTTAGATGCCCCTAGTTGAAAACATCATCAGGACATTAAAGAATCATAATCTAACCATTATCAAACTGTGTGTTTAAGTAGCACTTGTTCTTTCATCTGTCAAACACAGTAAAGATTCATCAATTAGAAAATTAGAATATAAGAAATATGGTGTTCCATGTCTGTGCGTTGATAAGATCAGTCGTTCATGTTTGTGATCCAATACGGCTTGTAGGAACTCTGTGAATGTCATGTCATGTCCCATGTTTTGAAAAGATGCCCTTATTTTTGGGAAGTGACATTGTTTTGCATGTATAAAGAAACATTGCATTTTGTGAGGCAAACCAACCTAGAGAAACCTAGCAACCACAACCGACTGTGCCAACAAAGATGCCCCCAATGCAGAATGACTTATTCCTAAGACGTAAAGATAGATAAATCCCAAGCGAGGATAAGATAGTCATGTAGGAAAATGAAGTCAACGTATGAGCACAGGCAAAATTATGAAGGCCCAGCATTAGTAGTGCATTGATAGATGGAGCACAACACACAAGTGATGCCTAATTGCCAGGTTTTCACCACTTGGAAAGATCTTTTTCTTTCTTTTTGCTACCAAGATGCCTGTTTTACCAGGTACTCATCAAGGCACTTTCTTCTTCTTTTTCAATTTTTTTTTTTGCTATTTTTGCTATTTTGAATGTTTTTGTAGTATCAAGGCACCTGTTTACCAGGTTTTCACCAAGGATACCCATTTTGAAGGACCCTTTCCACTGTTTTTGGATTTCTTCAAGATCAATTTTCTGAATGTTTTTGGTATTTTGCCAGAACTTTTTGTTGTACAGGCTCTGCTAGCTAAACATTAAGCGTAGAACCGCTTCAAATGTAGAGTGTTCATAAGATCAGGGAGAACGTCTCCCTCAGGTGTAGCCAGTTGATAAGCGCCAGTCTCAAAAGTAGCAGTGATAACATAAGGTCCCAACCAGTTAGGTTAAAACTTTCCTTTATGCTCCCTATTAGGCTAGTTTTTAGGATTTTCTTTGAGGACAAGGTCCCCCACTTCAAACTTGCATGGTTTGACCTTCTTGTTGTAACCTTTGGACATACGTGCTTGATACACTTTGAGGTGATCAAATGCTTGTTTCCTGTGCTCATCTAGTAGGACCAGAGAGTTTACTCGATCAATGCGGTACTGCTCATCAGTAACCAGTCCTTGTAAAGATATCCGCAAAGATGGGATTTCAACCTTAATAGGTAATACTGCTTCGGTGCCATAGACTAGAGCAAATGGTGTGGCTCCAGTTGGTGTTTGGATGCTTGTTCTGTAGGCCCATAGTGCTGAATTTAGTTGTAGATCCAGTCTCTGCTAGACTTGCTTACAGTTCTGTGTAGAATTTTGAGAATATTTTTGTTTGATGCCTCGGCTTGTCCATTACCTTGAGGATAATAGACCGAGAAGCAATGTTGAGTGATATGGAATTATTCACAGAGGTCATCAATGTCTTGATTTTTAAATTGGCCCCCATTGTCTGTCACAATAGAAGAGGGTATCCCATATCTACAAATAATGTAGTTCAGAATGAACATAGCCACCTGTTTGCTAGTGGCTTTGATTAGCGGCATGGCCTCAACCCACTTTGTGAAATACTCAGTGGCCGTAATGATAAACTTGTGTCCATGTGAAGAGTTGGGATATATTTGTCCAACCAAGTCAAAGGCCCATTGCTGAAATGGCCAATGTGTTATGAAAGGTATCAGTTCTCTGGCAGGAGCATGAATAAGGTTTCCATGTGTCTGGCATTTAAGACATGCTTTTGAAAATTGAATAGCATCTTTCTCCATGGTAGGCCAATAATAGCCTACTCTGAGCAGTTTCTTAGCTAATGAAAAGTCGTTCGAGTGTGATCCACATACACCTTCGTGGACATCTTTTAATGCTAGATCAGACTCTTCGAGTTCTAAACACTGAAGAAGTGTACCATTGAGACTACGTCGATATAGGTTATTAGTTATGAGGATGTAACACGATGTTGTCCTAATCAGGGATCTTTTTTAATTTCTAGATAAATTGGCGAGAATAGTTTGGTTAGAAAGGTACACAATGATACTGGCATATCGAGATTGATCTGGGGTATTCAAGGCACATATTACTTGGTATTCAGGGTTAGCAAAGGCAGGATAGGATATTTCTTCCACCAAGAAATCATAGCGGAATTGATGCTCTTCTAGTTGTAACATGGATGCTAAGGTAGCCATAGCATCTGCAGCTTTGTTCTCTGATCTTGGTATCTGCTGGAAGGTGACAAAGACAAAGTATTTCTTTAGATCATCAACTAGTTGCTTGTTGGGCATCAAATTTTCATCTCTTGTTTGATACTCCCCATTGATTTGATTGATAATTAGTTGGGAGTCACCATATACATGTAACTCAATGATTTTCCATTCCATGGCAAGCTTGAGGCCATTGACCAATGCTTCATATTCTGAGATATTGTTGGTGCATGGAAATATTGATTTGTAAGATTTGGGAATCTTGTATCCTTGTGGAGTTATGAAGAGGACCCCTGCTCTAGATCTTTGTTGAGTAAATGAACCATCAAAGTACATCTTCCATGGATGTTCGGTGAGATGCATGATTGTTTCATCAGGAAATTCAATTAGTAATGGTTCATCATCCTGGAGCGGTGAATCAACCAATTGATCTACAAGTACCTGTCCTTTGATAGCTCTCCATTCGACATACTCAATCTCAAACTCACTTAGAATGAGGACCCATTTTGCCAAATGTCCTGTTAATGCTCTTCTGCTCAAAAGATACTTTAGAGGATCGATCTTAGCAATGAGCTTGACTGTATGAGAGAGCATGTAGTGTCTCAATTTATGTGATGCAAAGATGAATGCTAAGCATGATTTTTCAATAATGCTATAATTGAGCTCATAAGTGACTAGAGTTCTACTAATGTAGTAGATAGCTCTCTCTTTCTTTGTTTCATCCTCTTGTGCTAGCAATACTCCTAGGGATGTAGCTGTAGCTGAAATGTATAGGAGTAAGGGCTTTCCATGGATAGAAGCCATAAGAATAGGTGGAGCAGCCAGGTACCCCTTCAATTCTCTGAAGTTAGCTTCACAGTGTTCATCCCAATTGAATGTAACCCCTTTATGTAGTAACTTAGTAAAGGATTGTGCCTTATCTATAAGTTGGGACATAAATCTCCTGATAGACTGGAGTCTCCCTTGTAGTGTCCTCATTTGACTGATATTACATGGAGGAGTCATCTCTAGAATAGCTTTTACTTTCACAGGATCTACCTCGATTCCCTTTGCTGAAACTATGAATCCTAGGAGCTTGCCTGATTGGACCCCAAAGGCACATTTCTTTGGATTGAGCCTGAGTTGGAACTGTTCCATTCGATCCAATATCTTTCTTAGGTTAGCAATGTGAGTACCTCTTTCTTTGGATTTAGCCAATGTGTCATCGACATAGTCCTCCATGTTCTTATGCATCATGTCATGGAATATTGTTGTCATAGCTCTTTGATATGTTTCTCTGGCATTCTTTAGTTTAAATGGCATGACGTTCCAGCAAAATGTGCCCCATGCACATGTGAATGCAGTTTTCTCTTGATCCTCAGGGGCAATCTTGATTTGATTATAACTCGAGAATCTATCCATTAATGAATACATCTGGTAGCCTACCGTAAGGTCTATGATCATGTCAATATTTGGTAGAGGGAAGTCATCCTTCGGACATGCTTTGTTGAGGTCTCTGAAGTTTGTACAGATCCTAATAGATTTATCAGATTTAGAAATGGGGACCACATTAGAGATCCATGTTGCATAGGCAATGACTCGAATAAATCCAGCTTTCAACAACTTTTCTAATTCTGCTTTCACTAGTAATGCAACATGAGGATGCATTTTTCTAAGTTTTTGTTTCACAGGCTTGATCCCGGGAGCTATGGATAAGTGGTGCATAATGAGATTGGGATCTAGCCCTGGCATTTCAGTGTAGGACCAGACAAATTTGATCTTTTTCTCTTTTAGGAACTCTGTGAACTGTACCTTCTCTTCTTCTGATAAAGATTGTGCTAGGTGAACTATCTGAGGATTTTCAACAGTGCCCAAGTTGACTGGTTGTGTTGGTTCAATCAATACTGAAGATCTTTCCTGAAAGTGTTCAGGGAGGATATCAAGAGTCTCATTCTTTGGTGCCTCTAAGAGGTTTTCACCATTGGATACATCTTTTTTCCTTACTATTTTGGTATTTGATACTGCCACAGAGTGGTTTTCACCATTAGTCCACTTTTTCTTTTTATTTTTCAATTTGTGACTAAGAAACTTGATATCCTCCTATGACATGTTCTCGCTCTTTAAATTGGTGGAAGAAGGGTGAGGTTCACAAGCATTAAGGTAACAAGCTAGGGAGTGGTCATTGGGAAAGTCAAGGATAGGAGTGGGATCTGTTTCAGTCCAATCAATTAGGTCTGGAAGTACCAATGTTAGGGAGTCAGATTCTGGGAAGGAAAACATCGCATTAGAATCAAAACTATTAATCGACACGACACGATCTGTTAAATTAATATCTTCGATGTTTAGATCAATAAGAGTAAGATCGTTGTTAAAAGGGTCATTGTCAGTTATATATGGATTAAACTCTAGTGACTCGTCAGTAGATATCTCATCATCATCCCTTTGTAAAAGGAGGCTTCTTGTTTGTAGCCTATGAAATTCTTCTAGAGTTATGTATTCACTAGTGTCTTCGTCAATGATCAGAGGAAGTAACTCTTCTTCTGCTTCAGGAGGATCAGTGTCATTGAAAGGAGTGTCTGGTCATTTACTAGGAGCTGAGGAAGCTGCAAACATGTGAATTGTATCTATCTCAATATCCTCGGAGGCAATAGATAGCCGATCCCACTCATAGTCATGAGAGTCCATGACATCATCATCAGATCTATTTAAATATTCAGCAATGTTTATTTGATGGACTTGGTTGGCTGCTTGCAGATCAAAGTGAGGTAGATCTAAGACATGTGAAATTGTGACCAATTGCCCCTAGTTAGGATATAAATTCTATGGCCTAGGTTCCTCTTGAGTGATTGTTGCTGTGGTATCTCCTACCTCTGGAATGGGTGGTTGTTCTAGCAAAGGAGTGTGAAGATCCTGTGGCACCTCAAAACTAGGTACGTAGCGTTCTCCTTGATATTCAAGATTATCTATACCAATATGTAGTAATCTCTCATAAGGCCATGGTTCTGATATTATCTCATCTATTTTATCACTCCCTATTTCAGAAGGTGGACTCTCTTTTGAAGTAGGTTTGTTGGATTGAGTATTAAATCCCAGTCATGTTTTATCTCTGTTGAGGTGGAACTCCATGGGTATGGGTTCAATGATCCCCCATCCTATGTCATTAAGAGGTCCTTTTCCTTTGTAACCCATTTGTTTGAGGAAATCATATCCTTTTCCATACTGTTCTGGGGATATCTTCACATGTTTGACCTCAGAGTCCACTGGTTCTCCCTTGTAAAGCCAGTCCAAGACTGCCTGTTCTTCTATGTTATCTAAAGAAGATGTGGATGCCTTTATCATACTAGTTGCCTTGTGTACTTCTAGCTAATTGAGTGCTAGAGGTGTGAATGTTGACAATGGTTTTCCATAGGATCTCGGTGACACCAAAAGGTATGTCAGTGAAGGAGTTAGGTCCAGCTTATACTCTCCCATACCTGTTTCCTTGAGTTTCAAGGTTTTGCTAAAACTCTTCATAACCATGTCCTTGGTAGTCTCAGGAGAAACTGCATCCATAGCCTCTTTGTTGTGTGGGATCATGCTACCTGCTTTGACATTGTTGCAAGAGTAGTTGGCATCTGCAGGAATTGTCACTTCTATCTCATTATGTGGGAACTTTATGCATTGGTGGTAAGTGGATAGTACAACTTGCATCTCGTGAATCCATGGTCTGCCTAGTAGAATATTATAGGCCAGTGGTAAATCCAGAACTTGACATATAACATTCCTTTCAATGGGTCCGACTCTGATAGGTAGAGCAATAAGACCCCTGGAGGATCTCTCTTCCTCATGATATGCTTTGATGGTGAGCTTGTTTCTAGTGTCAATTGTTTGTTCTGAGAGACCTAGTCTCCTAACGAGATCTAGTGTACAGATATTTAATCCTGCGCCTCCATCTATCAATACGCGTCTAACGTGGGATTTATGAATAATAATTTTGATATGGAGGGGTTGATTGTGTGGATGGGTCAATGACTTGTCATCCTCTTCAGAAAAGGAGAGGTAGTGCGGTGCTAAGATGTGGTTGACCATCGCTTGAAACTTGTCTATATCAATATCCTTTGGGACATTAGCAGCATGTAGGGCTTTTTCTAGGATTTCCCTATGTACTGTGGATATCTTGAGTAACTTGAAGATGGAAATTTTGGCAGCGGTTCTTTGCAATTGGTTTACCAAGTCATATTTTGCTCTGGGGATAGTGACCACATGTTTTTCTGCTAGTTTAGGGATAGTTATAATAGGAACCTTTGATGTGGATGTCAATTTTGGAGGTCCCTTGATTGTAACCTATGCTTGGCTCTGTGTGACAACATTTGAGGAGGATGAAGATCCTTTAATCGTGACCACATTGATGGATTCAGTTTTGATATTGAGCATATTAATCACATTGTCACTCTTGGTATAGGTGTAGTTTACCTCATTACCTTTCCCTTTAGATGTTTCTCCTTAATTATAATTAGGAAAGGGTTTATTAAATGCTGTGTGATCTTCATTTGTAGTGTGTCCGTCCACCTTGATCTTACCTCCTTCGATGAGGTCTTGGATGACATGTTTTACTTTGAGATAATTATTAGTCTTATGTCCCTTATTTTTGTGGAAGATACAATAGGAGTTATCATCCCACCATCTGGGTTTGACCATTGGTTCCCATGGTTTAGAATCGGGAATTGTAAGAACTTTGTTATCCACCAATGTTTTTAAGATGGTCTCAAGAGGTTCCCCCAAAGGAGTGAATGTTATTTGGGGTTTTGAAGTCCATGTGCGTCCTTTGTCATTATCATTGTTTGTTTTGGGAATGAGAGGTGTTATTTTAGCCTCTTTGCTTGTTTGCATGCCATTGGTTAGATTGAATGCTTCGGGTTTAGAATTAAGGTGAGAGGCATCAACCACTCTGTCATTAACAACATTTTTGTTTTGCTTCCACCATTTTGGATTGGAGTTGGAGCTACTGCCTTTGTTTTTATTTTGAAGGGTGATCTCTCCCTTTTTGACCATGACTTCCTCAATACGGAGGGCATTTTTAGTCATCCTATCGAAGCTAGGAGAATCTTGCATTTGTAGAGCATAGCTCAATTCTAGCATGAGATTATTGACAAAGATTTCCATCTTTTCTATTTCGGGAATGACCCTTGAATATCGTGCAAAAATCTTCCTCCATCTTTGTAGGAAGTGTGTAAAGGATTCTCCAGTTTTCTGTTTGGTATTGCATAGGTCCATCATAGTGACATCATGTTGGATGTTGTAGGAATAATGCTGAATGAACCATTTCATCAATTCCTCAAATGTTTTAACTTTAGGGTTCACTTTTGAAAACCACTCCATTGCATTACCTCCTAGACTTCCTGAAAATAGTCGCATGAGGTATGTGGGTTCGTGCATGTATTCAATGCTTAGAGCACAAAATTTTGTTACATGGTCATGTGGACCAGTTTCTCCTGTGTACTTGTCATACTTTGGCCTTGCCACATTAGGAGGAAATGGGACCATAGTGATACTCTTATCGAAAGGAAATGGACAAATGGCATCCAAAGAGTATTTTGTTTTAGGTTTGTCCTTCTCTTGTTTGAGGTTGGTGAGCTCTGTTTGCATTAGATTGAGCTGTTTGGTGAGAATAGATATTGGGTTTGGTACTTCCTTTTCTTTGAGGTCATCCACATTATAATCCTTGGGTAGCTTGACACCTGAGGATGCTAAATGGAGGAAGTATTTCTCTTTATCATCACCAATTATCTATTCTAATAGCTTGTGAATTCGTTTACTCTGTTTGAGTTTTTTGTATTCATCTTCAGGGATCTCTTCTTCACTATCTGACCCAAATGGATTACGTTCAAACCTGGGTCTTTCTTCCTCTTATGTGCCTTTGTATTGTGCTTGTTTGCCATCATTATAACCCTCAAAGGCCTTACTCCAATCATTAGTGTTTCTATCCATTTGAAGTGAATCAAGATAAAAAAGGGAACTGCGAGAAGTTTCTCCTTGGAAGTGTGGTGTCTTAGGAGACACTTTTGATCCTTTAGTTGTGTACTGGTTGTGTCTTGTGTTAACCATGAAGTTTGTTTCTCAACTTTGTTAATACTTCCCAATTGTGCAAGTATGGTTTTCAGATCGTTTAAGTGGGTGTGTCTAGGTAGAAGGAACTATTTTTTTGTTGGTGGGTGTAAATGATTCCAGCATCAGAGGGTTAGAATGCCCTGATAGTGAGCTGGGAATCAAGTTGTTGATAGAAAATGGATAGACCACACGTATTGAACTGATCATGAAAAGATTAACTATGCATGCAAGGTGGACGTTTTGAAAGTGTTTTGAAATAAAAACAAGGAGACCAGAAGAGACAACAAGAACCAACTAAAGAGCAAAAATGGTATCCTAATCCACTGAGACCTCCTAAGAAAAACTGCTAGAAATGCCCACTGCCCTGAATGCGAGCCTTTGATGATACCAGATACGATCCTAGAATATGGGTATGACTTGTTGCTGACCAAATATGATCCTAAATACTAGATATGATCCTAAATACGGGATACGACTCAGGAAAAATAGGATACAATTTTATGATGTCTTTGTCAGTTTGGGTCAGTTTTGAAAAATTCATCTTCGAGGTGCGTGAAGGTGTTTGTTTCCAGATTTTGTCAAGAGGTGTCGTACGATGTGAAAAACACTTGTACTCCAGGGTTTGAAATTTGTTGATTATTTTGAGGAGCTTATCTTTTTAGTGATCTTTAGAACACGTCAAACAATTTTTCTTTGTTAAGGGGTGAAACAAACACTCTTTTTGTCCTATTTTCTAGGTGGAGGATGAAAATCTTTGCTTGTTGACTTAGGTACACACTCAAATGCTAATCAGAATACAACCATCACCAAGCACGCAATGGCTCCAGTCATGATGCTATATTAGATAATTCTAAACGCAAGTGAGGGCACGATATGATGAGTGTTTTGGGGTAATTACTTTTTGCCTTGCACAAAGATTATCACCCTTTCGGGGATGTATTGGGTATTCTTTTAGTTGAAGTTGTTGTAGATTATTGGGAAATCCATTCAAAACTGTCGCCCATAGAATTGCACAAGGCAAAATTGAGGCATATAGCCCTATGAGTACCTGAATATATATAGTCTCGCAAGCAAGATTCAAGCGGCTCCACTCTATATATACCCTGACATGTTCAAGGAATGATGTCGTAATTCCAAGAACAAAACCAGTTTTGTCTTCCGAGGCTTTGGCCTACGAGGAAGCAACTATTTATAGTGAGTTGGAAGGGTCGGCGTAAGACCTGTCCTCACTTGGGTCATTCTCGGGAGATTTTTTCCTCAACCAGCAGGCCCTCTACTATTTAAATGATATGGTAACCAGGATTGGCGAGCTTAGGATTTCTAGATTTCTAATTCTTCAAAAGAAGAAGAGCATACTCTCCTAGTTCATGCCATTTTCTCCCAAAGCACTTAAAACAAAGGTTCTTTCCCTCAAGCTATGTTGAGCTTGATTTAATTTGTTCATATTTTAAAGAAAATAGGATGCTTTGAAAGGGAAATTTGCCTTGTTCAATTATCACATTGATTTAGTGATTTGTGTTGTTCAATTTATGATTTCCAAAAGTAATTATACGACTGAACTTGTTCAATTAACCCACATACTTAATGATTTATTTTATTCATTTACTATCCCAATATTGAATTAAATGATGTTTTTTTTTGTTCATTTACCCCCAATTTTGTCACAAATGATAAGACAATGTCCGATTTTATGATTCTCCTCAAGAGGAAAAGAGCATAATATCTAGTTGTTTTATCGAGTGGAAAAATGGTCTTAAATTTGGAAAGCAAATAAAATAGAAGTCAAGATGGGGGTTGGTATCCTATAAAACCAAGTTAGTATCTTTTTAGTGCAAATGCCATGAAAACCTCCAAATATACCCTGCAAACACTTTACCAAGCTGCAAAATATCACAAACACCACTTTGTCAAAATGTTAGGATTAGTCAAATGAAATACACAAGCTTTCAAACCAGATGCGATCCTAAAATCCTACTGAATGCGAGGTAGTATCCTATATGCAAGCTTTCTTACCAAATATGATCCAATACTCACCAGATGCGAGCCAAAACCAAAAATGATCTAGGAAATCCCAGATGCGATCCAAATTTTATGCGGTGCGATGGCGTATCCCGGATGCGATCCTGAAAGGGTAAAAATGATTCTGTGTCTAGATCTTGAACATGCAAATTGGCAAAAAGTGTTAGAAAATGAGGCCAAGTTGAAAATTGGGCCCCATGGTGGGTTCTAGAGATGTGCGTGTGTATTTGGGTACCTGATGAAAAAGACACAAACACTCAATAAGTCATTTCATTAGTTCAAAATGGTTAGACAAGCATGTAAAACCACCTAATATCAACCTATTTTCTGCTAACTAGGAAGAGTGTGATTGGTGACATATAAGCCCTCATAATATGCTACAATCAGTGACGTATACAACCTAGCATGAAGGATTTTTAGTTAAAACAAGCTAAAAAGATGAAAAACAAGCATTCTAGCTTTAAACATGTGAATATTAACAATGAAAAAGAATGAAATAAGAAGTGCAATGTGATTCTAAGAGTAATCCAACAACATAACAATGTAATTTTGATCTAATGTGAAGGCTCCTTTACTCTCAAAAATGGCTTCTATTTATAGAAGAATGAGAGAGAGAGGGGGACAAGGTGAATTAATGAGTGAAGGGGCTCATTAATGGAGGTGTAAGAGTCATTAATGCCCAAGACATTAATAAGGCATGGGAGAGACATAGGCTTAAAGCATATTCATTAATAAGGCATTAATGAAAGCCTTAAAGAAGCAAGGTAGAGTGTAAGAGGATGGCTTGAGAAAATGGACTTTAAGAAAGTCCAGCTTGAAAAAGTGGACTTTCTCAAGTGGGTTGAGTTGCTAAGCATTCCTTAATGGAATGTGACAATATTAGGAGGTGGGTTAGGACTATAATTAGGATTAGGATTAGATTAGAAAGGGTGAATGGGTTGAGAAGGGTTAGAACCCAGGGTAGAAGTGGTTGAGATAGGTTAGGTTGGGGTTTAGGGGAATATTAATAAATAAAATAAACTTATTTAATTCATTTAGAAATATAGGAATTAATTATTTAAACAATGAAATTTCTTTTTAATAATTAGGGGACTATAGCTATTTTAATTAAATTAAATAAGCTAGGGGAATGGGTTAATTGCAAGTGGGTAATTGATTTAGGGATTTATTTAATTCTTTTATAATTAAATACTATATCCATGTTTGATTTTGATTTGATTTAATTGGTTTGAATTTGATTTAAATTATATGGCTATAATAGTTAATATAATTTAGTGATAAAAATCACCTAGGACATTATATTGATTAGAAGAATTATGCCAAGCAGTAATAGGGTCGTTTGGACATAATCGAGGGTATGATCACACTTAGGGCAAATAGGGTCCATAGTTGGAACAAACCAAATTTAGGTGGTTACAACACTATCTTCTGCTCATCGAGTATCACTATGACTTTATCTCTGTCTTTACCGATGGTGTGCACTTTGCCGGTGTAGTCTGTCACTTAGTGAATACTTGACTTTTATGCATTGCTAAAAGCATAACCTTTATTCCATTAATTCTCTGAAGTCTTTGGAATTATGTATATGACCATACAGATGATATCAAGTTGACATCAATGACAATACAAACCATTAACTAGTTTAATGTCTTGCATCATCTTCAACTTAACATTATCAAATATTCAATCAGTTACATGTCATCACCTTTAACAGGGTTGGCTCCTCACAGAGCTCACTTCAGAAGAGTGAAAACTTGGTAGCATGTTACTGGTGGTTTTTCCCATATTGGGTTTCCATGTTAAATACTTGTGTCAACTTGTGTGAATGTTTATGGTTTGTTTTACTGTTATGTTT